>VDFB02053212.1:117263-161471 GCA_007258455.2 Sequoia sempervirens | reverse complement strand
TGGAACAAAACCCATATCTTCATTTCTAGTTACAACATTCTTCAAAGTTTCCCGGGCTCCCTCCTCAGAAGGATTGCCTTCCTTTCTTTCCTCAGAAGGTGAGAACAAATATTTCAGATCCTTAGGAGCCTGAGAATAGGTTCCTTCTGACTCAGAGCAAGCATCCTTGTTCAAGCCTTTATGGGTCTCCTTCAAATCTTGTGGAAAGGTGTATCCCTCAGGATTCTCCTTCTCATTTGGAACAGGCACATGCTTCACCTCCTCTAGCTTTTTTTTCCATACATTCTTAGTGTTGTCCGCTTTCTCCCTTTCATTTTTATTATTTAGTAGGCATTTCTTTGCCCAATGCCCAGATTTTTGACATTTGAAACAAACAAAGGGTGTTGTTTCAAATTCAATAGCTTGCTTCCACACACCTAACTTAGATTGGATGTCAATCGAAGAGGGAAGATCAGCATTTTGAGAAACCCCAACACAGATTCTAGCAAAGACCAAATGCTTTCTTGCCACAGTCATTGAGTCAATGGATAGAAGTTCTCCAAAAGAGCTAGCAATCCCATTGAAGATATCAGTATTCCAATACTCCAAGGGAAGACCAGGCAATCTAGCCCAAACTGGCACCATTTCAAAGATTGAATCAGATAGATCTACCCTAGAAGACCATTTCTTCAGGGCCAAGGAAGACTTTCCGATAATCCAAGGACCACCGCTACGAACAGCCCTAGAATCCTCTTTACAGGTGAACTGAAAAGCAGAGAAACCTCTAGGGAGCACCACAACCAAAACTGGACCACTAGTTTTCCATTTTTTTTAACAAACTCCCTTACCACTTCAATATTAGGCCTAGGACCCAAAAATTTTCCAACCAAAACATTCTCCATCCTAGCAATATTATGGTCTATGATTTCATTCGGCACAGAAATAGAAAACTTTCTAGACCCCGGATCAGAAAGGATATGCACGAGGGGAAAAGAGGATTTATCATTTGGCTTAAAGCCAAACAATGAAATCCACGACTTACCTTTTTCATCCCTCTTGACCGACATATCCATAATAGCTTTGGGAACTAAAGACCCATCCTTTCCACCTGGATCCACCTGGACTTTTTCATGGACGTCCTTATCATCAGAACCCAACTTACCTTTATCTGAACCCGAAGAGGACTCCGCATTCGCCTAAGATTCCCTCGAACCCCCACCCTCTACACTATTCGAAGATTCAAAACCTGCTTTTTCCCACTCGCATCTATTTAGCTATTTATTTACATCAAGTTGCCTAACTCTATTTTTGAATTTTTGCCAATTTAAGGGGCAATTTCTTCATGATGATCCCGCACATACACAAACAACACTACTTCATTGTTCACACACTAGTGAATACAACTTCTTTTGCCATATGATCTAAAACCTAAAAATCTACATATAACATATCACAACATCTTTGATCATCATGTCCAAACTACATGCACACATCTTCAACCATGAAGAAATGTAGAGATTGTTCAAATTTTATCAAAAGAACTTGGAAACCAAGCACCACAAACACCAACTCAACTTTTGTAACACCTTCTCAACATCTCAACCACACAAGAGGTTGATATCCAAAAGTACTTAGTCATCATTCCTATATTAGAGGTTGACACTAGTGACTATACTAATGACAACATAATGCAACCAACACACTTGATTCCTTAGAAGGTTGACATCAATGCAACAATACTCTGCTTACATCAATGACAAAACAAGTTTCCAACAATCTCCCCCTTTATCATTGATGACAACACTTGATATGAAAAAGCATCAATATCAACAAACAACTCTGATCAACAACACATACTATACATCAATGCACACTACTCTCCCTTACACAAACATTTATTCTCTCCTCTTCACATGGTTTTTTAGCTAAATTTCTCCCCCTTTATATCAATGGAAAAGGAAAACACATTTCCATCCTTTCTCTCCCTATGCTCTTCAAACCATATCCATTTCTACACTATGGTTTCTCAATCAATTCAAATTTTCCTCCCACTTTGACAACATACAAAAGGGAAACACTTGCATGCACCATTCATTCTTCTACAATATCTTCTTGCATATTTACATTCCTACACACTTCCCCTTAGGGACATAGAATATTCTCCAACCAACTAGCAAATAATACTACTTACTACTCCTAAGAGGTAGCCTTTAGCATCAATCCTAGACCAAGAGATATATCTTGAAATGGTTCCTAGAAGGATGCACACACCTATGCATATAGTTGAAAGGAGGGGTATTAGCCCCTAAATTCTCTTAGAGATACTCAAAAGTATCTTTTGGAAGAGCCTTTGTTTAAATATCAACAACCTGATCCTTAATAGGTACATTACTCCAAATTCACCTCATTTTTTGCAATTTTCTCTCTCAAGAAGTAATACTAGATTGAGATATGTTTTATTCTTTAATTCATTATCAAATTATTTGAAATATTGATCACACTACAGTATTATCACACAAGATAGGAATAGGTTCATCATATGAAACTTTGATATCTTTCAATGTTTGCTTCATATATAATACTTGTCTACAACTTGATGCTACTACAATATATTCTACTTTTGTAGTAGATAAGGACACTATATCCTCATTCTTACTTATCCATGAAACCAACCTATTTGCAAGAAATAAAGAACCACCACTTGTACTTTTCTTATCATCAACACATCCAACCCAATCTGCATCTGTATTTGCACTCAAAGACAATTCAATATCCTTAGTATATCACATACCATAATCTTGAGTTCCCTTCAAATATCTGAATATCCTCTTCACTACGTAACATGAGATTCTTTGAGATCTTCTTGAAATCTATCCACAAGACAAACTGAATGCATGATATCCGGTCTAGTAGCAATAAGGTATAATAGTCCACCAATTATTGATATACACTTGCTCTAATCTATCCTCAGAGATTCATCATTCTTACTTAACTTAAATGATCAATAACCATAGGAGTACATGGTTTAGATTCATCCATTCCAAACTTCTTCAATAATTCCTTAACATACTTAGACTGTGATATGAATATACCTTTCTATGATTGACTAATCTACAACCCAAGGAAGAAATTCATCTCCCACACATTGACATCTCAAATTCATTCTACATTTCCTCTGCAAACGTTTTGCACATATCTTCATTTCCTCGAAAGATTATGTCATCAACATATACCACTACAATCAAGACTTTTTCTCCTTCAACTTTGAAATATAGATTGCTATTTGTAGTACCTTTTCTAAATGCTTGATGCAACAAATACTTGTCTAACCTTGCATACTAAGCTATGGGAGCTTGCTTCAGTCCATACAATGATTTCTTCAATCTACAGGCCATATTAACATCTTGTGACAACTAAAAACCTGCTGGTTGTTTAGTGTATAAATTTTTTTCCAATTCACCATTAAAGAATGCATACTTCACAGATCCATCTGATATACTTTGAAATCTTTATGTGCTACAAAAGCTAAAAAGATCCTAATAGCTTCCATTCTTGTAACCAGATCAATTTTTTTCAAAGTTTATACCTTTAACTTGTGAGTAACCCTTATACACAATTCTAGCCTTGTTCCTCACAAATTTTCCATCTTCATTCAACTTGTTCCAAAATACCCACTTAGTGCCAATTACATTCTTATCTACCGGTCTCAAGGGACCAATTCCCAAGTCATTTTCTTCTCTATCTGTTCTAACTCTTCCTTCATTTCTTTGACCCAAATTTCATCTTTACATGCCTTAGTTAGTATTTTTGGTTCCACCTTATAAAGTAAACAAAATCTACTTTTTCCTCTATCATAATAAATTTTCTTGTTAGCACACCTTTTCTATTATCTCCAATGATCTGATCTTATGAAATATTCTTCTACACAAACTTAGGTGTCTTAGGATTCTTTTTTGGAGCTTCTTCCTCTTCAATTGTCAACTCTTTTCCTTTATACATTCAGACTTTTCTTCTTCACTGCAAGGGGATTTATCACATTCATTCCTTCTATCAGTACTAAACTTTGATGTGGTTCTTCATCCACTTTGACACTTGCACTCAACAATCTTCTTCAATATCTTGTAACACTGGTAGGTCTCACTTCTTGTAGAGTATCCAAGGAAGATTCCTTCATCAAATCTTGCATCAAACTTTCATATATTTTCTTTATCTCTTCTAATATAGTATTTACTTTCAAAACTCTAAAATACTTCACAGTAGGGTCTATTTACTATACAATAACTCATAGGGAGTTTTTAAACTATATACTCTTGCTTGATCTCTATTAAGAATGTAGGTTGTAGCATGAATTACTTCTCTCTTATAGACATTTGGAAGATTAGCTTCCTTCATCATTATCCTAGCCGCTTCTTGAATTGTTCTATTTTTCCTTTCCACAACTCCATTCTGCTAAGGATTTCTTGGGGCTAACAAATGCCTCTTTATTCCACAATCTTCACAAAACTATTAAACTCATTTTAAGTAATCTCACCACCTCTATCAGGCCTCAAACATTTTATTTAGAGAATCATTTAATTCTCTGTAACCATAGCCTTTAATGCTTTAGAATTGTGTAGAGCTTCTAATTTTTCTTTGAGAAATGTAAACCAAGTCATTCTAGAATAATCCTCAATTAATAACATGAAATACCTATCACCACATGAGCTTCTAATTCTAGTAGGTCCAGATAGATCTATATGCACTAACTCCAAGGGACCTATGTGAAGATAATTGTGGAATATGAGGATAAGGGAGGAGATCCAAGGAATGTGTGGATAGCTCTACAACAGGGTATGTTGGCCCTAAGTGGGAATGAACTTTAGGTCTTAAGGACAACCTAAATGTAGCATGTAAATATTTGAATTCAGGGCTTTGGTGCCACTTTGGCTCAAGACGACCTATCCATTGAGGGAATTAGTATCATATATGTATAGGTAGTCAAATTTTGTAGAAGGCATTTGATTATCATCTTCCTTTTTATATACAATTTGAACATTATGTTTTAAACCTTTTTGTGGATGAAAATCCATATGAGTTGTAGTCATTGGATGAAACCCCAGTGATTGCCTGGATTAGAGGATGAAAACTCTTTGGTTCTTGACAACTTTCTCACCTTAGAGAATGCATTGTGCTTCAAAGAATTTCTATAAGAAGTTGTTGTTTGATCTAAATATATCTGCATCAATTGGATGATTGGCTTACCAATATATGATTTTAAGTATTCATGTTTCATACATTTCTTTTCATTGAACTCCAATCTAAAAATGAGTATTTTGTGTTACATTATATGTCTCAAACATTACATAAGGGTCCAAATATATATTCATTAAACCTTCCATAAGAAATATACCATATTAATATCTAGTTACATAATTGGAAAGGGATAGATGAATTCAAGGTAATAAGGTACTAAAATGACCAAAAAGTAGATTATTTATGTTTGAAAATCATAATTAATTATACTTGGGGTAAATATTTGAAACACTTCTAGATAGAATATTAACATGGTGTAAAATATGAAATGTAGAATTTTATTTCTAGTTTTAAAATATATAATTTATTTTCATACCTAGATGGTAAAATTTGATTAAGGAATATGCAAAACTACACCTTTTAAAATTTGATATCTATTGTTTTAGGATTGGATTTCAATCTTGTTTGGATATCTAGTGCTACCAAATGTTTGGTAAGGCGTGGGTATAAATCTCAACCAAATATATCCTATGGGTGTCAAAATCTTATGAATAAAAAATATTTCCTCTTTATTAATGCTCATATTTTTGTATCCACATAGCTAGTCAATAAATATCTACATTCACGATCCTACAAGTGAGGAAAAAACTATTTACAAAACAAAACATATCAATTAATATATGAATTAGGGTAAGTGCATATGGAAATGAACAATAATTTAGTGGCCAATCTTGATATTTTAGGCAAAATGCATATGTGGTATGCAAAATTTTTAAGGGCCATAATGTGTACATGCTATGTTTTATAAAATTCAATGTAGAGAACAATGTCAAAAAATATATTTATCATTGAATTTTACAAAAAATAATGAAAACATAATGTGAGTGCAATTTTTTTACCAAATTCTTGTCATGTTATATTTGTATATCTTTTGCACAATCTAATATATATATATATATATATATATATATATATATATATATATATATATATATATATATATATATATATATATATATATATAAAATTCCTTGAGTTCAATATTTGGAAATAAAATAATTAATCAACTTTATGTTTTGTAATGAAGTTTAAAGAACCACCATCAAGATGATGAGCTACTTATTAGCTTTCCATCAATATTTTTTTTTCAATATTTTGAATAAGATAAATATTATTTTTATTTTGTTTGAAAATTGTCCTCACTTTTCTCCAATACATATTTATTAGTTATTTCTATGTTTTATCATATTTATCCCAATCTAAAAGATATGTATAATTTTTCTTTTTGTGTTTTATTATATACACATAAAATATGTGTATTTATATACACACACGTACATATATAAATAAAAGTATATATATAAGTATACATATACATATTATATAAGTATCCACACACACACACACACACACACACACACACACATATACATACATACATAATTAGTTTTGTGTAATTTATGTGCAAGACACACTTTGTGATGTAATTTTTAGGATGCATCCACTTTGAAAATTCATTAAAGAAGTTCAATATGTAGTACACGCTCTCAGATATATTTCTACAAATAAATTTATAAAATACCTAACAAAACATAAATTAGAGGGATTCACACTAGGAACTATGTTATATTTTAGAGATAAAAATATAGAAACCTTTGTGTGTACTCATCATGCACCTTCTTAACATTAGCCATTTTAAAAAAAATATTTAGTATTTGAAAAACTATATTTGGATTACTATGATTCTTGTTCTTATCGTATCTTCAATTTTTGAGTGTGCATATCTTGAATTATTTATAAAGTTTATCCTTTTTATCCAAATTTAAAATATATGTATAATTTTATTGTTATGATATATATATGTGTGTGTGTGTGTGTGTGTGTGTGTGTGTGTGTGTGTGAGGCACACATTTAGTGATGTAATTTTTATGATGCATCCAGTTTGAAAGTTACAAAATTTAAATAAAAAATACAAAAGATACACAACATGTAGTGCACACTATTGGCTATATTTTTGTAAATAAATCTATAAAAATATGTAATGTAATAAAAATTAGAGGGATTCACACTAGAAGCTATGTTATATTCTAGAAATAAATATATAGAAACTTTTATGTGTACTCATCATGCCACCTTCTTAACCTTAATCATTGTTAAAATATTTAGTATTTGAGAAACTAATTTTGGAGTACTATGATTCTTGATCTTATCATATCTTCAATTTTTGAGTGTCCACATCTTGAATTATTTGTGCAAGCTTAGATTGAGTTAATTTTAGGAAAAAATGGCCACTAACCATATCCCCCCAATTTCCATGCACTTAATCGCCATTATAATCCTTTTTCATAGCTTGATTTAGGTAGTAGTTTAATTTTTCTAGTTAGCCCTTAAAGAAAGCTCTTGCAACCATCATTAAAAATGAAAAGGAATATGACTATCATTTGGAATCTAGGTTTCCTACACTCCCTTAATAATTTGATCATAGAGTTTTAAGCCTACATTATCATTATTCCTATAAACATGTTAATATATGTCAATCCAAAATTCATAATGTGATACTTCAATTGATGCAAAAAAAAAAAGAAAAACCTATATTTTCATGAGCATTCTAGGAAGATATGCATGTTTGAAGGATGTTATTTTTATCTTTTAGACACATTTTTATGAATTAATCTAATAAAACATTTCCCTTGATAAGAAAGTTAAGAGTATAATTAATTAAATCATGGTAAGTATAAATTAGGAAACTAGATTAATAGCTCATGAGCTTTCACGATAAAATTCTTAGCATTTTCTCCTAATTCCCAATCTCACTTAAAATGAAAAACTATAAATGATTATATATATGCATATGATATTGAATTTACACAAATTACAATTATGAATATATTTTTCATTAAATATATAAATACATATTTTAAATATAGATAGAATTATATTATTAAGAAAAAAAAAATACATCTAACAAAATTCTATGCTTCATAGAATTTAAAGATAAATTTTAAAACTTTTTTCAACCATTCACTTTAAATTTAATGATTTATGCATTGACACCCACAATGAAATTTGTAGATAACAAATATCTTCTTACAAATATATATTAAATTTAAATACCTATATTAGAAAATAACATGTCTTATATCAAATACATACCAAAACAGAAACTTTCAGCGTGATGCCTTTATTTTAAATTTTACATTTCACATAGAATCACAATAAAAGTCTAGGAAGTGAGATACTTATTCATAATTCGATAATAATCAGAGAGAAATAGTTTCAAAGTCCCAAACAGCGATTGCACATTCTATTTGTTTCATTCTGCACTCTGTACTTCTTCAGAACCGCGATATTCTTCCTTCAGTTTATTAACTGAACACAGAAAAACACAGTCAACCACATGTGGTTAGAATGCCTTGGATAGAAATTGTAGGGGAGAATATTAAAAAATGAATATTTGGATGATACGCATGCAAAAAGAAACGACGTCTTCTACCTATCTGATCTTTGGATCCTCGATCGTGGTTTACCGTAACTCTTCTCCCCGCAACCTCATGAACATTCTGAAATCCGGGAACATTCCTAAGCAATTGGCGGATGACTGGTTCGGAAGGACGACCAGTAATTCCTTGAAGCTCAACTGTTGTGCGCTGCTGCTCCTCCATCTATTATTCTTGTGTTCCTACAAACAATTAAACTCACTGGGTTTGTTGCAATAACAGTAAAGCGCGTTCACATATTTTTATTTCTATACGCAAATGCACTTACTCAAACTAAATTTGTGGAATAATACAACATTTCATGTTAATCCATTCTTATTTTGTGGGTTTAAAGGCATTTTAAGTGCGGAGGAGTAGTTCTGACTAATTTTTCTCCTCAAAAATTTGGAAGGAAGTTACTCAAATCAATGAGCTTGCATTGTCCCTTCGTGCTTACTTGTGGGAATACATTTTGATTACTAATACACCGTTAGGTTTTGCAACGTTTTTGACGGGGTTTCTCTTTTGACCTAGTTGTATAAATTTTGTTTATCAATTTTGTCATCTTTCAATTGCTGATGGCGAAGAGTATCCTCCAAGCTATAGTTGATTTGTGTGGGTGGAGTAAATCTTGTTCATTCCATAAGAAACGAGAAATACGCAGAGGATTTGTTATGTTGGAGTGCAATTGAAGCTACTTCTCACCCTCTTCAAAATCTTAGATCTGAAAGAAGGAAGAGAGAAATCAATGTGGGTATGACCATTCTCACAAACCCATCAAATACGGCACGCGTATGATGAAATGGGTTTGCATCAGGTAATGAAAGTGTTCCTTCATTCAACGTTTCAACTGACCGTGTCTTTCTTTGTATTTCAGGCTGTTTACAAGTTAGAAGGTGCCTACCTTGACGTCGTTCAGAAATTAGAAGGATATTTGAAAGGAAGTTCTGCCTGAGTATTTGTTTATTGTTAATGCATTATTTTTTATTTTATTATATTATTTTAAAATAAACTAGCAATTGCACCTTGCTGTGCAATGGGTACGCCGAGGCAATTTTTGATAAATTCAAAATTGTATGGGTGGAGTACAATATTAGAATGTGAATTGTGGTTAGTTTGGAATTGGCAAGAAAACAATTGGAAACAATAAAAAGAACAACAATATATTTATTATGTTATATATGTTTTTATAATATTAGAAAATAAATAATCTTAAATTTTAGATACTATAAAAAAGTAAGTAAAATATGTAACAAGCCTTTTACATATAAGTGAATATATTTATTCTTTTTGCATATATGTGTGCATATGATATTGGAAATGAACAGAAGAATGGACACATGAAAATTGTTTATTGAAAAAATAGATTATTTAAAAATTATATCTTTGAACTAAAAATGAAGAACATGACATAGAGATATAATTTGAATTCATTGTTTTTGCATAATTCAAAGTAATTATCTTGTCGTAAAAGTTAAGCCTATAAAAATAGAAAAAGAGATATAATGAACATGTAGCCTAATCAATAATATTATTTTTGTTAGATGTCTAATTATTTAACATTCTAGATTGAATAATGAAAATGAATGTAAAGGCTTAATTGTGTAAATGATCTCTAAGTCCACAAAATACAGATGAAAAAAATTAAGTAGAATTGAATTGTTTGAAAAATTCACAGATTATAAAGATACACAATGGTAGGTCTTTATTTGAATGGTAGTGGTTAAAATTGTTGGAATATGTGCCTCAATACTTACTGACATAAAACTCCTTGAAGGCAAAGTCGGTGTGACATCATGGATGTCTGGTCGACTAATTATTTTGAAGCTCTTAAAATGTTCATATCACTGTGACAGGGTTGATCTCTTGCCGACAAGTCTGTCGTTGTGACTTTTTGTGTTCGGCATGACCTTTTGGCGAATCAAGATCTCTAGGCGACAGTTTGATCTTATCTGGAAAAATCATGGGTGCCGAGGAGAGGTCCCAGCAAATGGTGAAAGTCTCACTGATAACATCTGGTCATCGGGGAAACACAAGGCTCTCGGGATGAAGGTCTTGCTGACAACAAATTCTCATTGATGTAACATGAAGGTTTGGTGAGAGCTCTTGGCAAAGATCGGTATGTCTTGCCGATGGAATGTCTGATCGTTGTGACTTGTGTCTTCGATATGAGTCTCACTGAAGAGCGATAGTCACGCTGAATAGAAAACACATGATGGCATGACTTGAAGATTTTGGCATAAGGTCTTGGCGATAGATGGAAGTCTTGTCGATGGTTTCTCTGAGTTTGATATGGCTTGTGTGCATTCGATATGAGTCTCGCCGATAAGGGAAACTCTTGCTGATAGGAAGGAAATGGACATCGATGGTTTTGGTATGACATGTGACACTCGTTATGTTGTCTTTCCGACTGTTGGAGACTTAAGCCGATATCGATAAAGAAACTTTGTGGCATCGGGGAGACACTGTTAGTGTCTCACTGATATGCCAACAAAGTTTGATCATCGTTGACCATGTGACCATCCTATGTGGCATCCTGTTGGACCAATCAGAGGAAGTGGATTTCAAACGGATGATGGTTGGATTTTTGCATCAGTTGCAATGCTGGAGAAAAATTGCATGCAAGGAAAAATCTGAAAAGGCATGAAAACTTCCTTCAATGGAGCATTGGCAGATAAGGATCAACAAGAGAATAAAATCAGAATGTGTGAAGAATTCTAAGATGAGTTTTTGAGTGGATGAGAGCATAGTCTTTAACTAAAAAACAGTGAGTAAAAGCTACTATGATTAATTACCAGAGAGTTGTCTTTCTGATTGTATGTAATTTGTTGTTACTGAAATACAAAGAGATTCAGCTTGGTGTGGTGGGTTTTTTCCTAATAGGGTTTTCCCACGTAAATCTATTGTTCAGTTGTCTTTGTGTATTTGTTTTGTTTCTGTTAATCTTTCGTGTGTGTCTTAATTGGTTTGTAATTTGAAAATTAAAAGCCCTGCATTGCATTCTTCCCTATGGATTTGATGTTAGGAAAGTGTTTTTGCACCTTTCCTTTCCTTACAAAAATAAGTGATGGAAGGAAGAAACTTGAAATACTCATAACATTGCTTTTATCATTTCAAGAGTTTACAAGTGATAATGCCATCAAGCACTCCTCTTTATGTTTTTCAGGAGCAACATATGGGGTTTTTTACATGTATGCATATTTTTGGAATGTGAAGGTAGGGTGTATGTGTAGACTTGCAATTTCACAAACTCTTGAAATTGCTACGAATGACAACCCCTGTTAATTAATGTTGGCGATGCCAATTTTTGTCATTTGAAGTGTAAGGCCTTGCAATTTGTGTATTGTTAAGACCCATGCAATTTTTAGTTGGATTTGACAGTGGACAACATATTATTTGCATTGTTTTGATCCTATGCTTGACCTATGCAATGTTTGAACTAAACAATAGTAAATAAGGGAACTTAAGGTGGTTTTTTGCCATTGATATATAGAATCGTTTTGACCTATCCAAGTGCACCATTCACTAAGGTCTATTTCCACACACAAATTTGAACATAACATGAATTTGTGGCCAATACACAAGAATATTATATGCAATTTATTATTCATATAGATTTGAACATGTTGACCCCTTAAATTTTTCCATCTTGGATAGGGAAGCTGACATTGATAAAGACAAGAACATTAGTTTATTATTTAGCGAGACCGTTTAATTTGTTGCAAGTAGGTATATAGATGATAATAAATATATTTCTCTTACCTTTTCTCCAAGTAGTTACAAAGAAATTATCTGAATATTCACCAAATCAAACCATCTTTCTTTATAATTTCTTTCAATCACCTCTATTTTGTAGTAATTCTTTATAGTAGGCTCTTCTAATAGACCCTCCCTCTGATAGGACTATAGTATTTTTATTTTGGAGATGAGAATTTTCATCTCTTCAGTGTAGTATTGTTAAGTGGATTTGAGGCACTTGATCCAAATCAAGTCATTTATGCCCTTGATTGATTGGGAGAGGATTTAAAGGGAAGCATATGAAAACTAAATTCTTTTGGTTTTTGTGTCAACAAACTAGTGTCCTTTAGCCTAAAATTATTGCAACTATTGCACCCTTTTCTTTAATTCTCAACCATTGATTAGAATCTATTATTGTCCTCTCTCTCTCTCTCTATATATATACAGAGAGAGATTTTTTAAAAATAATAAATAACAATTTTATGTAATATTTAGATTTAAATTAAATAACACATTTTAAAACTTATTTTTAAAACATTAAAATTATAAATAAGAATAAACATAAATTGTAAATATAAATAATATATAAAAATGTATAAAAATAATTTATAGTTTATAAAATATAATATATAATAATATAATTAGGTGTGAGTATTTTTGGATTGAAACTATGTAAATTTTTGTATCAGCGGATCACATTCCATGATCCATCATCAAGAGGATATGCAAGCAAAAAGAGAAAATAATGAAATAAGGTAGTAGACTTGGTAGGTTAAATAGGTGAGGAGATTGAGAAGGCAAGAGGAGAGTACATGTTGTAAATTCTCAAACATAATCAAATAAACTAAAAAGATAATAAAGAAAGGCTAGCTAAAAATAGCTAACCAACACAATAAGGGAACTAAATAAAAGAGGATAATAAATACAACCAAGAAAAGGAGAAAAAATGAGATTAATAAGAAATAAATGAAATCAAGAAAAAAATATAATATTTAATACCATAATATTAAATGATAATATTATGATATTAAATATTATAATGAAGAAAATAAATAAAAATGAAATTTTAAAACAAATTACTAAATCACTAAAAAGAAATAAATGAATAACCATTTAATATTATTATTTAGTTCATATTAAATGATAATCAATATAATTGAACATGAAGAGGAAGAAAACATAATTCTAAAAAAAAATATATATATTAAATGCCCTCAATATATTATTATTTAAAATATTGATTGCCTTCTTATAATAATATAATTTTTTTTAAAAATAATAAATAACAATTTTATGTAATCTTTAGATTTAAATTAAATATATTAAATCATACATTTTAAAATATTAAAATTATAAATAAAATGAAGAAAATAAATAAAATTGAAATTTAAAAACAAATTACTAAATGACAAAAACCAAAGAAATGAATAACCAAACAATATTATTATTTAGTTTATATTAAATGATAATAAATATAATTGAACATTAAGAGGAAGAAAACATAATTCTAAAAGAACTGAACATATATTAAATGCCCTCAATATATTATCATTTGGTATAGTAGTGAGAAATTTAAAACATATAATACAACGGTTTTAGCATTTTGAAAATGAATTGAATGCATTATATTTGTAAATAAAAGAAAATGGAGAAAGTTTATTATTGCATAATTCTTTTTGAAATAGAAAAATTTAGCAATAGATCTCATTATAAATGCTTTCAAATAAATTCCTTTAGTGGATAGTATCTGTACATTAATTTATGTTTCCAATAGAGCATAATTCAGAGGGACAAAAAATCTACTTGCATATTATAAAGACCTTGAGAAGGTGATAGAATTTGGAGAAGTACGAAACAATTCACAAGTTGTGCATATTTTTTGAAATTTTGAGACAAGCTGTTCTGAATCTAATGTAGAGATGTATTTGATAGCATATTAAAAAAAAAAAACTTTATTGTGGAACATATAGAGTCTTCCTCTTTATTCTTGTTAAAGCCCATCACAATAGTAGATGGACATTGTGCCTATCGATATTGAGCAAAATTAGGTTTGATTTTTCTGTTGAGTACTGCAATGGACATTACAGCAATTGATGCCAACAAACATTATCAAATATAACTAAGCAATTTAAAAAAAATTATGCAATAGAGTGAAAGACTTGTAATAGTCATCTTGAATCACAAATTGTGTAGATAAATTTGAACATACCAGCTGCAAAAGAAGGATGTAATAGTATTTTCTAAGATGTTTAGTTTGAAATAACCCTTGCATTGGCTATCTTTGTAACACATTTATAAATTGCACTACATATATATAAATGCCAACAATTATTCTCCTTATAATGTAGCGTATAAAAGGAAATGCCACATGGAATAATGTCATTGCATGGTGAGTGCTTTGCTGCTTATGTTTTTACTCCCCAATGGTCTACAACTATGCATAGAATTTAGAAGTTATAAAATCTTATTATTATTTTAATACTTTCAAATGAGGAATTTGTATTCCATAACTTTAGAATAATTTTAATAAATATAGGAGGTGATACATTCTTAAAATATAACCAAACTCAAACTAACATGAAATGTGTAGAGTTTGTGACAATAAATATGGTGTAACTTTAATTCCTTCAAGAATGAGGAGGCTCACCAAATGCTCATTACATACAAAGCTGATTTGGATGGGATAATGACAAAAGTAGGTGTTTATTTTATTTGATTTGATTTTAAAAACCAACAAAAGTTTTATAGGGGAACATGCATAAGATGGGCCCAGTGACTAGTTATGATAAATGTTTGACAACCTACATTGCTATGGTGGTGTAATTGCTAATAAATTTAAAGCTAAAGAAATATCTCTTTGAGAAGATTTATAGTTTTCACCTAACCTAATAGCCTAATTTAGGGCTTCCTTGTGTTTTATTAATATTATAATTGTTTTTTTCAAATTTAATCATTTGACATGTTGTGGTAAGTTAAGTATTTTATAAAATTTAATATGACAATGATGTCTTATGGAAAACTCAAAATTTAAAATTTGTATATAAATGAATTTGAATAGAGAATCCTTTATAATAGAGATATAGGGAATTAAAATGATAGTGTTATTTATTACCCTCCTGAGTGGAAATTAATATTTAAATGTTTGGTATTTTATTTAGAAGATAATAATTATAAAATGTGAAGTGTCAAATTATTTAAATAAATAAAGTTATGCATTTATATGTCATTGTCATTTCATTTTAATTAACAAAATAATATTTGGAATTACAAGTCAATTTAATTTAATTCAAGTTATAAATAGAAATTAGTATATGGTATTAAAATTATACTTATGCCGAGAGGGTTATATACTGAAAGCATTCAAGGAATATTCTCCGTTAAGTTTTTGAAACTGCATTTAAATTGACGTCTTTGCTGACTGTCATGAGTGGTGGTAGTTATAATTCTTCCATAGTTAAATTCTAAAAAAATAATTTGAACCTGATATAAAGTCTAAAGTCCGGTACGCATTTTCCTGAGTTGAGGGCCCTAAATCCCGGGTATGGAGGCCAAGTAGGAGAAGGGTGTGGTCGACCTAGAGGAGTGGACGTGATCTGGTGGAGAAAAAAGGAAAATTTACTATCTTATTATCATGTTAATATTTTTATTATCAAGGTTGACTTCTGAAGGGGAGTTCGAGAAATTGAAGAAGTTAGTTATTGTAACGACCCATCATTCAATCGATCTCCTTAGCCTTTGGAAGGAGAAAATCTTGACTATTCGAAAAAATAGCAAAGATAGATTTGCATTCGTGGTGGAGAAAGGGGAGGAGGGGATACGTTGATTACACAATAGAAGAGAATAAAGGATTTGGGAAAAAGAAAATCTATCTTCTAAATATAGACAAGCCCCTGAAGGAGTTCGATGAGTCTATAAATGAGCAAAGCTGAGTAGAGCAGAGACGTCTTCAATACAAATTGCACAAACTGAAAGGGTTTGAAGTTCCTGACACCTGTAGAGTATCGCTGCTTGGGAAGCTTAGATTTTATAGGCATGTTTGCTGAAAACTTCTAGCATTTTGAAGCAAAGAAAATATTAATATTTTCTAAAACAATAAACGATGCTACATACAGTTTAGTATTGTTTTGTATTACTGGAGATTTTATTATGTATCTGTAGTGCCTTTCCAATCCAATATATTGAACAATTCCATTCTAGGTCCATTAGATGTAATCAGTATCAAAGGAGAATTGATATGTTTTGTGAGAGATTGTTTCCATCTTTTGACATCCTTTTTCTACTTTCATTCATGTTTAACTGAGATTGTTTCCATATTTTGACATTATCTTTCTACTTTCATTCATGTTTAAGGAAAACTTAAAAACCTTTTGAAGTTTTTTGACAATATCCAAACCCACCATGGAGAAATACAATGATATTATGTTGCATGACTTATTTTGAGCACAGACAAAATTGTATCTTGTGTTTCATGCATTCCAGTTTAGTCCCACTCTACACAGCCCAGTTATAAATAATAGATTTCATCTTTTCATCTTCTATTTTTATAAATCTACTAAAGTGGATGAACCCAACAGTGAAAACGAAATAGCATAGAAAAGGAAATACCTAAGTTTTTAAGGTTTTGTACTACTGAAGCATCTAGTTGAGTATGAAAGAAGCTTCTACTGCACGTTTCCAGTCTGATGTGCGAGGATCCTTTTTGTCTATTCCCAATAAGAACGTTCTCGAGTGTCATGCGTGGTGTATATTATTCATGTCCAAGCTCTTCTTGTTACTGTGCTCCAATGGAAAAATCGGTGAACAGAAGGGAAAAAATAATAAGGCGATAGCTTTCAAAGGCGGTGACAGATTCCACTTTAACGGTTCGGTGTCCCTACGGGGAAGGAGAAAGAGAGCGTGAGGTTGTTATTGGGAGGGAGTAATATTATACACCTCATTAAAACATTATGTAGGGTAAATGGAAAGACAATCCCCAATGGATATTTTTGCATATTATAGCTCAGATAATTATTGCTTTAGGTGGCAATGGCATTTAATTATGAAAATGTGTTAGGTTACGTTTTCTAGAATTACTATTGATCAAGGAAACCATAAATCATGGGTTTTGTTTGAGAAGAAGGTATTCCACATTTAGGGGAAAGGATTGCACAGTGGCTAAGAAATCTCTCCGCAATTTTAAAGAAGAATTTTAAGGAATTTTCAAGTGAGATGTATTTTATTTCTTACCTCTCATTTTGTTAACATCTCATTATCTTTATTCTTTTTTCCACCCTTTATACGGAGTTGTGCATGTCAAAATATATATTAACTTGGTGTTTGAATGAGCAGATCTTTGTATAGGAAGAAGGTTTACACTGGAGCGGACATAAGAGATTCACCTGTGTCACTTGTCTTGATTTTTTTTTTTTAGGTTCACCAATGTTATTAAAGCCACTTTTGGCCTGAGTAGTTTTGCTCCTTTATTCAAATGAAATACACAACTTCTTGGATCACATGACATGGATCTATTATTATTTAGACATGTTTATATATAAAATTTCTTTCTTGCCACTGATTTCTTATGCCAGGTGCAGCATAGTGTTTTAATGAATTAAATCTCATTGTATCATTTGCATAGGGGAGGATATATATATATATATATATATATATATATATATATATATATATCAGATTATATATTTACATATGTATGCAAATAAATTGTGTTATATTTAATGTATAGGTATACAATTATCAGCGTATTTTTTAAATAATATTTAAGTAAAAACACATTACATGTATGTTTCATATGTATATATACATATATACTATATAATTTAGTTATATATATATATATATATAAAACAAGTTCATGAGTATTCTCTATTGTATTTAAATTATTGAGAAAATCACCATTTGATTTTGAGGTAGAATAATTCATATAGCAGTGACCTATAAATTACCTTTACCTTTTATAAAAGGATTTTTCCTCCAGGGAATTAGGATAGCTAGTTTGCTGAATCTATCCACCAGATAGCTACTTCAAGGAGAGGGAGTCGTCCCGAAATAGTCGAACCAACTACATCTTTAGATATACATCAAGCACAAGTAAGTTTATATAAATTTTCTTTCTTTATACAAATAAATATAAATTAAATATTAACATATAATATTTTAAAATTGATTATTTGAAATTATTTTTGACTGGCTTTATTATTAATTCAGATTTAAACTTGCAAAAATGAATTTGACTCCCTAATTGTAGATTGACTTTATATATGCTCTTACTTGCCGAAGGACTTAAATTTCATTGAGCACACAAGTGATATTGGATGGAAAATGTAAGGATCTGAAGTTCAATATTGAATATTCTATTTGCGTCATTTGTTTGTAAATGTTTAATCTTCAAATTGACTGGTTAAGATACGTATTTTAATTCAGGCTCAATATTTTGGTTGTGCACGTATCAAAGAGCCAAACCTATCATTGTAGACCTAGGGTTGTATCAGTCAAAAAAGTCTAACATATTGTGGGTTACTCAACATCAAACCATTCCAACTACATTCAAATTGTTTACCGGTAGTCCCTGATTCTTGCATGTTTAAGGAGCTCAAAATAGTACATTATTTTACCTGTTCACAAGACAAACCTAACTTTCATTCCATTACTAGATTGATAATCATTTAATCAAAATATCATGTATGGTTGATTTTGCAGAGGGGATAATTAATTTTTACTTGAACGGGAGGAAGTCATCTGCAAGTACTCGAACCAACTCACAGGTAAGTTTATATAAATTTCTTTTCTTTATACAAATAAATATAAATGAAATATTACTATATGATATTTTAAAATTTATTATGTGAAATTATTTTTGACTTGATTTATTATTCATTCAATTTTGAAAAAAAAATTACATTATCAGCTACTTTCTAATGAAACATTTTATATTTTACATTTTTAGCATAGAATATAAACTTATTCAAAAAAATAAAATATATATTGAAAATTTTCTATATTGAGATAATAAAGTAAAAGATAACAATAATAAAAGATATCAATTATGCACAATTCTGTTGAATTTTATTATGTGTGAACTATGAACCTCAATTGAGAGGTAACATATAATATAATAGTTGATTACATATTATATAGATATTGTCAATAGTGCAGTTGTAATGAGTTGGTTCATAATGTTCCTACTCACATCAAACAATGTATGTTAAATGGCCAAATTCTAAAATTTACAAGAATTGTATTTTGAAAGGAAATCCCACCTTTCCCTAGCGAGAAATGAATAAATGCCACTTATACATATTTGAAATAAAGTGTCAATCACTTAGCACTATTTAATTAGCACACAATTGATCATTTGAAGTTTCACCAAAGGAAATAAAAGGAAGTTAGGATTTGAGTTGGGGTTAGGGTTAGGATACAACTAGAGTTAAGGGTTAGGTTTCAATTAGGGTTAGAGATAATTAGGATTATGGATAGGATTAATTTTAGGATACAATAAGGGTTAATAAGGGTTGGGTTCTAATAAGGGTTAGGCTTAGGGTTCAATTAGTATTATAGTCAGAATTAGGCTTGTCATTAGAATTAAGGTTAGTATGAAAATTATCATCATGAATAGAGTTAGAATTAAGTATAGGGTTAGAATTAGAATTAGGGTTGAATTTAAGGCTAAGATTAAAATTAAATTAGGGTTATGATTTAATTAGAATTAGAGTTCAATTAGGGTTGGAAGATAAATAGATCAATTAGGGTTATAGTGAGTGTTCAATTAAGTTTAGGTTCCAATTAGGGTTAGAATCCAATTAGGTTTATGGGTTAGGGTTAGAGTGCAATTAAAATTATGATTATAATTGGGTTATGATTATGGTTATGGCTTAGTTAGGATTAGGGTTCAAATCAATTGGGATTAGAATTCAATTAAGATTGAGGATAGATTCAGATTAGGGTTAAGGTTAGGGTTATAGGAGAAAGCTTTGGGTAAAGGTTAGGGTTACGTTTCAATTAGGGTTAGAGACAATTAGGATAAGGGGTAGTAGTAATTTTAGGATACGATAATGGTTCAATAAGGGTTGTGTTCTAATAAGGGTTAGGGTTCAATTCATATTAAAAATTCAATTAGAATTTGGCTCATCATTAGAATTAAGGTTTGTATTGAAATTATACTCATGAATAGAGTTTGAGTTAAGGCTAGGGTTAGAATTAGAATTAGGGGTAGATTTCAAGCTAAGATTAAAAGTCAATGAGGGTTATGCTTCAATTAGAATTATGGTTCAATTAGGGTTATGGTTCAATTAGAATTAGAGTTCACTTAGGGTTGTATGATAAATAGATCAATTTGAATTAGCCTTATCATTAGAACTAACATTAGTATTTAAATTATAATCATTAATAGAGTTTGAATTAAGGTGGGTTCTACAATAAATAGATAAATTAGAATTAGGCTCATCATTAAAAGTAAGGTTAGAATTATAATAATGAATAGAGTTCACATTAAGGGTATGATTAGAATTAGAATTAGGGTTATATTTAAGGATAAGATTAAAATTCAATTAAGGTTATGGTTCAATTGGAATTAAGGTTATGATTATATAGAAACTTAAATAGATAAATCTATTATAATAAATGCACATCTAAAATCAATTTAAAATTATAAAATTAAATACAAAAAAATAATAATAAATTGATATTAAAAAAATAATGTGATTAAAAATTACATTTACACATAAGTTTATCATATGAAAAAAAAATATAACATTATGATTTACTATTATGATTATACAATTATCACTTAGTTAGGATTATGATTATAATTGGGTTATGATTATGGTTATTCCTTACTTAGGATTAGGGTTCAATTCAATTAGGATTAGAATTCAAGTAAGATTAAGGATAGATTAACATTAGGGTTAAGGTTAGGGTTATAGGAGAAATCTTCGGGTAAAGGTTAAGATTAGAGTTGGGGTTAGGGTTAGGATACAACTAGAGTTAGGGTTAAGTTTCAATTAGGGTTAGATACAATTAGGATTAGGAACAGGATTAATTTTAGGATACAATAAGCATTCATAAAGGTACTATTGATAGTAACTTATACTTCAAATTAGATCATGATAAGAAGTTAATTGTAGAAGTCTTTGTTGATGACATCATTTTTGGTGGAGATTATAATCTATGCATGAAGTTTGCTTATGAGATGAAGAGTGAATTTGAGATGAGCATGATTGGTGAAATGAAGTTCTTTTTGGGATTGAAAATTACACAGTTGGAATAAGGGATTTTCATATCTTAGTCCAAATATGTGAGAGAACTATTGAAGAAGTTTGGAATAGAAGAATCCAAACCTGTTGGTACTCCCATGGTAACCAGATGTAAGATGACTCAAAATGATGACTCTCCTAAGGCAAATCAAACTAGATATAGATCAATGATCGGTGGATTATTTACTTGACTCAGAATATACCGAATACTATGAATGTTGTGTGTATGGTCGCTAGATTTCAAGCAGATTCAAAAGAATCACATGTGACTTCTATCAAAAGAATCTTTAGATATCTGAAAGGAACAATTGACTTTGGACTTTGGTATCTAAAGGATGATGATCTCACGTTGTGTGCATACACTGATGCAGATTGGGCTGGTGATGATGACAGGAAAAGTACTAGTGGTAGTGCTTTCTTCCTAGGGAAAAAGCTAGTATCCTAGTTAAGCAAAAAACAAAACTCCATTTCTCTATCCACTGCTGAAGCA
The DNA here is from genome assembly GCA_007258455.2 of Sequoia sempervirens. Classification (NCBI taxonomy): domain Eukaryota; kingdom Viridiplantae; phylum Streptophyta; class Pinopsida; order Cupressales; family Cupressaceae; genus Sequoia; species Sequoia sempervirens. The sequence goes on along the minus strand of VDFB02053212.1, from coordinate 139,308 downwards.
TAATATACTGTAGCTACAAATAACCGTACTCAAGTGATATGGATGAAACAAATGATGAAAGATATCAGGGTAATATATGAAGAGCCTATTTGCATATACTGTGACAATTTAGGTGCAATAAATATATCAAGGAATCAAGTAACTTACACCCTAAGAAAAAACATATATCAATCAAGTTTCACTTTCTGAGGGAAAAAGTAAATGAAAAAGAAGTTAGATTGGAGTATGCGCCTACCGAAGAATAGATTGAAAATATATTTAATAACCCATTGTCAAAAGATACTTTTGAGTATGTCAGAGGAATGTTAGGGGTAATTACCCCTCCTAATAAGAACTAAATGATGCAGTTACTTGCATCAATCTATGAGCCTCATTAATATATTATGATCCAGATTGATGTTTCCAAGGTTACTACTTAGGGGGAGTAGTTAGATGTGCAAATATGTGGTTCAAAGCATATGGAAAGGTCATGGTTAGCTTTTCCATTGATGTCAAAGGGGGAGAAGAGTAATGTGAAAAAAATATTAGGAGGAGAAGAGCAACACGAAAAATCTTTTCAGAAATCAAGTACAAAAGAATTCAACATTTTGGGTTGCTGGTATTTTCCACATCATGTGTTGCTAATATTTGGTTGTCATTTATGTTAACACTATTACCATTTGGTGTATCTATTGTTTTATATGCCAAGGATATTGAGAAAATTATAAGAAAAAGTGTTTCACATTCCTAGTGGAACTATGTAGGTCATGAAGTAATTTTGTTTTGTATGGAAAAGATTAGTTGATGTGGATTAAAGGGTTTATTGTTGAGTATGTCTAGATCATCTACTAGAATTTTCAGAGGTCCACGTGAAGTTTTGAGTATGTTGTGGTCTGATAGTGTTTTTGTGGCCTCTAGTAGTATTCCTGAATGAAGATTGTGTGATTTTGGTTATCTCATTTGTTGCGGATGCTTCTCTATTGTTTCTTGCTGTTCTAAAATGTCTCTAGTTCATTCTCTATCATTTTGGTATGTCCACATTATTTGGTGAGCTTGTGGTTGAATATCTTTGTGCGCATGTTCAGCTTTTCATGTTTCTAGGCGACATGTTGGTGGTAGTGTGTTGTGGACCTCCAATGTGAAATTAATTAAAGTATTTTTGTGTTGGAGATATTAATTTCAGTCTCCACTATGTTGTGGCTGACATTGGTGGATACACATTAAAAAACTTAATTGCAAATTTGGGCCGACATTGCAAATATATTTTATTTTCTTGCCTGACTAAGTTGTGATGGAATCTCTTGAAGTGGATATATAAGAGCGATTGTGTGATTGGTGGAAAGTATGCTTTGTGTGCTCGTATGTGCGTATGTGAAAATATCATTATAGAGTAGAGTGAGAAAAATATTGTGTGAAGTGTGAAGAAGTGTTGAGCTTAATTGGAACTGTAATCAGGCTTGTGTAGAACCTATTTTCTCATTTCACATCTTGGATGGTTTTAATCCAAACCCTATTGTTAGACAATGTGTCCTCTTTTGTAATTGAGAAGTCAGCTCTAGGTAGTGTGCCTAAATGTATGTGCATTCCCCTTATTGTTTTCATTATACTTTTAGCAGGGTATAATCTTGTGGACTAACATCTACCGTGGTTTTTTCCCTAACAGGGTTTCCACGTAAAATTTTTTTGGTGTTATTTGTCTCTCTGATGTGTTAATTGCTTATGGTTAATTTTTCATTCATTATATCTAAGATTAAGGATAAGTTAAGTTAGAAAAGCTTAAATTTTTGTGACAACTGATTCACCCCCCCTCTCAGTTGTCTGTCCTTTTTTTTCCAACATCATTATTCCCCCTACATGTAACTATTGAAGATTCCCCTCCAATGGAATAAACTCAAAAGAAGAGGAGAAATAAGCAACCATCATTGGTTGATTACTCACTTGGACTTGATGAGCAAGAAGAAATTAAGGTCACTACAAAGGAAGTAAATTAGGTAATTCCCTCTTTGTTAGATGCATAAGACAATTGAAATGGGGGTGGGGGTGGGGTGAATTATTTACAGTATCCTTTTAAATATAAAAACCCTCATTAACAATTAGATCTACATTAGTTCTTAAACCCTTATCCAACATTAAACCCTTAACATGCATTAACATTATGTAAACTTGTAAAAAAATAATGCATACACATCAAACACATAAAAACACCAGATTTACATGGAAAACCAAAGATGGAAAAAACTATGGTAAGGATTAGATCACTAATATATGAATTGAAACATTGCATATAATAAGTCTCACTAGCAAGGGATCATTTCCCAAAAAGATAAGAAAGGCTCACTATCAGTGGCTCACTACAAACGGACTCACTGTCTAGAAGAAAGAAGAAAGAAGGGGTAGCTTACTACCAATTTTAACTGCTAACAATTCATCTCTCATATGCTAAATCTACATAGTTCTCCTGAAGGAAAAACAACTCATGAAATAGACTAAAATGTAGACACCTTCTACTCATTGCATTAGGAAGTCATAGGCATTAAGGCTTACACTTAAATCAACAAACTTGATCACTTTCACATCTTTTTCATCAAACTCACTTCACACAGTTAATCCACACAATAATTCTCCGTGCATGTATACCCTCCACGACCTAAAACAATCTCAATTAGGTAGGCCTTAATGAAACACATACACCTCTAATGTGTAACACCAAATAGGTCAGCACCAAACACTTTTACAATATAAAGAAGTGAAGCAAAACCATGGTAATACTTAATTATGACTCAAATCTACACAAACACACTTCTTAACACTTCATTAATCAACAATTATCCTTTGTAATTAATGCTAGCATTCCAAGTTGGATAAACCTACACTAACACTAACAATAGACTCCAAGCACACCTCTCAAGGTCTGAAGACATCTCATAGACCACATAAAAACACTCTACACTATTCATACATCTCAAAATACTCTATCACCATCAAAATATTTTGCAAAACCACTATAACCACCTAAAACTCAAGAACACCATTTTGTGCAACTAGACATATTGGTACAAACATCCAACACATCAAAAAAACCTTGCAAAATAACTTAGCACCTAAAGCTTCAAGGTAAGGTAGCTACAAGCATTATAAGCACACTCCTAGATCTACAACACGAGAAACTTCATCGCATAGAAATGCAAACCAATCAAATTTGTCTTAGATGGGTATGTGTAGGGTGTGTGGTTGAAACCTTTTCTTACCCAAAATTGATGAAATGAAAAGGTTTTTTAAAGGAGATTCTCGAATTTAAATTAATATAAATTATGCTATACTTTGAATTTAATAAATAATTATTATTACTTTTCTATTTGAATTATGACTAAAGTCCTAATTGATAGGTTGAATAAAAAACATCTATAGCTTTCAAATGGTATCACATTTTTTCAATCTGAAACATGTGTCGCATTCTATGCTTCACATACTATATGATTAAGAAAATAAAAATAGAATTTCATGAAGTTTTGACCAAGTTAAGGTGGTTAGGAATATGAGTTTTTATATTTTTAAAAAGTTGTAAGAAAAAATTCATAATTAATTATTTACATGGAAAAAAAATACAAAAAAATATGCATAAGATCTGGATATGAGTCCTATACTTATATCTAAAATCTTATAAAAAATATGATCATTTTATTGTGGTTAGGGTGGTTAGACAAACACCCACTTGTTATTTTTTCCCTAAAATTTAAGTACTATGCATTTAAATTTCAGTTTTTTACCAAATAGATTTTTTATTTTTTTGAATAAACCTAGTAGTTTAGAAGCTACATTTAATTTTCTACAAATTCTATTCTTACATATTTTTTAAATAATATAGATAAATTATTCAAAATTTTACATCAAGTTGCCTAACTCTGGTTTTTTTGAATTTTTTGCCACTTAAGGGGCAATTTTTTCGATGATGATCCTGCACATACACAAAGAACACTACTTCATTGTTCACACACTAGTGAACACAACTTATTTTTCCATATGATCTAAAACATAAAAATATAGATATAACATATCATAACATATTTGATCATCATGTCCAAATTGCATGCACACATCTTCAACCATGAAGAAATGTAGAGATTGTTCAAATTTTCTCAAAAGAACTTGGAAACCAAGCACCACAAACACCAACTCAACTTTTGCAACACCTTCTCGACATCTCAACCACACAAGAGGTTGATATCCACAAGTACTTAGTCATCATTCCTATATTAGAGGTTGACACTAGTGACTATACTAATGACAACATAATGCAACCAACACACTTGATTCCTTAGAATGTTAACATAAATGAAACAATACTCTATTTACATCAATGGAAAAACAAGTTTCCAACAATCTCCCCCTTTATCATTGATGACAACACTTGATATGAAAAAATATCAATATCAACAAACAACTCTGATCAACAACACATACTACACATCAATGCACACTACTTTCCCTTACACCAACATTTATTCTCTCCTCTTCACATGGTTTTTTAGCTAAATTTCTCCCCCTTTTATATCAATGGAAAAGTAAAACACATTTCCATCCTTTTTCTCTCTATGCTCTTCAAACCATATCCATTTATACACTATGGTTTTTCAATCAATTCAACTTTTCCTCCCACTTTGATGACATACAAAAGTGAAACACCTGCATACACCATTCATTATTCTACACTATCTTTTTGCATATTTACATTCCTACACACTGCCCCTTAGGGACATAGAATATTCTCTAACCAACTAGAAAATAATACTACTTACTACTCCTGATAGGTAGACTTTAGCATCAATCCTAGACCAAGACATATATGTTGAAATGGTTCCTAGAAGGATGCACACACTTATGCATATAGTTGAAAGGAGGGGCATTAGCCCCTAACTTCTCTTGGAGATACTCAAAAGTATCTTTTGGAAGAGCCTTTGTTTAAATATTAGTAACTTGATCCTTAGTAGGAACATACTCCAAATTCAACTCATTTTCTACAACTTTCTCTCTCAAGAAGTAATACTAGATTGAGATATGTTTTATTCTTGAATTCATTATCAGATTCTTTGAAATATTGATCACACTACAATATTATCACACAAGATAGGAATAGGTTCATCATATGAAACTTTGATATCTTTCAATGTTTGCTTCATATATAATACTTGTCTACAACATGATGCTATTGCAATATTTTCTTCTTTTGCAATAGATAAGGACATTCAATACTTAGCCATGAAACCAACTCGCTTGCAAGAAAAAAAGAACCACCACTTGTACTTTTCTTGTCATTAGCACATCCAACCCAATCTGCATTTGTATATTCACTCAAAGAGAATTCAATATCCTTAGTATATCACATACCATAATCTTGAGTTCCCTTCAAATATCTGAATATCCTCTTCACTATTGCAACATTAGATTCTTTGAGATCTTGAAATCTAGCCACACGACAAACGGAATGCATGATATGTAGTCTAGTAGTAGTAGGGTGTAATAGTCCACCAATTATTGATATACACTTGCTCTAATCTATCTTGAGAGATTCATCATTCTTACTTAACTTAAATTAGTAACCATAGGAGTACATGCCAGTTTAGATTCATCCATTCCAAACTTCTTCAACAATTCCTTAACATACTTAGACCGTGATATGAATATACCTTTCTCTGATTGACTAATCTAAAACCCAAGGAAGAAATTCATCTCCCACACATTGAATTCTAAAATTCATTCTCAATTTCCTCTGCAAATGTCTTGCACATATCTTCATTTCTACCAAAGATTATGTCATCAACATATACCACTACAATCAAGACTTTTTCTCCTTCAACATTGAAATATAGATTTCTATTTGTAGTACCTTTTCTGAATCCTAGATGCAACAAATACTTGTCTAACTTTGCATACTAAGCTATGGGATCTTGCTTCAGTCCATACAACACTTTCTTCAATCTATAGACCATATTAGCATCTTTTGACAACTAAAAACCTTTTGGTTGTTTAATGTATAACTCTTTTTCCAATTCACCATTCAAGAATGCATACTTCATAGATCCATCTGATATACTTTGAAATCTTTGTGTTGTAAAAGCTAAAAAAATCCTGATAGCTTCCATTCTTGTAACCAGATCAATTTTTTTTTCAAAGTCTATACCTTCAACTTGTGAGTAACCCTTATGCACAAGTCTAGCCTTGTTCCGCACAACTTTTCCATCTTCATTCAACTTGTTCCAAAATACCAACTTAGTGCCAATCACATTCTTATCTACCAGTTTCAAGGGACAATTCCCTTGAGTCATTTTCTTCTCTATTTGTTCTAACTCTTCCTTCATTTCTTTGACCCAAATTTCATCTTTACATGCCTCAGTCACTATTTTTGGTTCCACCTTAGAAAGTAAACAAAATCTACTTGTTCCTCTATCATAATAGATTTTCTTCTTGTTAGCACACCTTTTCTATTATCTCCAATGATATGATCTTTTGAAATTTTCTTCTACACATACTTAGGAGTCTTAGGATTCTTTTTCAGAGCTTCTTCCTCTTCAATTGTAAACTCTTTTCCTTTGTATTCAAACTTTTCTTCTTCACTGCAAGGGGATTCATCATATTCATATCCTTCTATCACTACGGAACTTTGATATGGTTCTTCATCCACTTTGACACTTGCACTCTTAACAATATTCTTCAATATCTTGTAACACTGGTAGGTCTTGCTTCTTGGAGAGTATTCAAGGAAGATTCCTTCATCAAATCTTGCATCAAAATTTCATATATTTTCTTCATCTCTTCTAATATAGTATTTAATTCCAAAACTCTAAAATACTTCATAGTAGGGTTTGTTTACCATACAATAACTCATAGGGAGTTTTTAAACTATATACTCTTGCTTGACCTCTATTAAGAATGTAGTTTGTAGCATGAATTACTTCTCTCCAATAGACATTTGGAATATTAGCTTCATCATTATCCTAGCTGCTTCTTGAATTGTTCTATTCTTCCTTTCTACAACTCCATTCTGCTAAGGAGTTCTTGGGACTAACAAATGCCTCTTTATTCCACAATATTCACAAGAATGTTAAACTCATTTGAAGTAATATCACCACCTCTATCAGGCCTCAAACATTTTATTTAAGATTCATTTCATTCTTTGAAACCATAGCCTTAAATGCTTTAGAATTGTGTAGAGCTTCTAATTTTTCTTTGAGAAATGTAAACCAAGTCGTTCTAGAATAATCATTAATTAATAACATGAAATACCTATCACCACATGAGATTCTAATTCTAGTAGGTCTTGAAAGATCTACATACACTAACTCCAAGGGACCTATGTGGAGATAATTGTGGAATGGGAGGATAAGGGAGGAGATCTAGGGAATGTGTGGATAGGTCTACAATAGGGTATGTTGGCCCTAAGTGGGAATGACCTTTAGGTCTTAAGGATGAAGTAAATGTAGCATGTAAATATTTGAATTCTGGGCTTTGGCGCCACTTTGGCTCAAGATGACCTACCATTGAGGGAATTAGTATCATATATGTATAGGTAGTCAAATTTTGTAGAAGGCATCTGATTATCATGTTCCTTTTTATATACAATTTGAACATGATGTTTTAAACCCTTTTGTGGATGAAAACCCATATGAGTTGTAGTCATCAGATGAAACCCATTTGGTTCTTGACAACTTTCTCACCTCAGAGAATGCATTGTGCTTCAAATCTAATTTCTATAAGAAGTTGTTTGATTTGAATATATTTGCATTAGTTGGATGATTGACTTATCAATATGTGATTTTAATTATTCATGTTTCATACATTGCTTTTCATTGAACTCCAATCTACAAATGAGTATTTTGTGTTAAATTATATGTCTTAAACATTAAATAATGGTCCAAATATAGATTCATTAAACCTTCCATAAGAAATATACCATATTACTATCTAGTTACATAATTGAAAAAGGATAGATTAATTGAAGGTAATAATGTACTAAAATGACCAAAAAGTAGACTATTTATGTTTGAAAATCACAATTAATTATACTTGGGGTAAATATTTGAAACACTTCTAGATAGAATATTAACATGGTGTAAAAAATGAAATGTAGAATTTTATTTCTAGTTTTAAAATATATAATTTATTTTAATACCTAGATGGTAAAATTTGATTAAGGAATATGCAAAACTACACTTTTTAAAATTTGATACCTATTGTTTTAGGATTGAATTTCAATCTTGTTTGGATATCTAGTGCTACCAAATATTTGGTAAGGCATGGGTATAAATCTCAACCATATATATCCTGTGGGTGTCAAAATCTTATGAATCAAAAGTATTTCCTCTTTATTAATGCTCATATTTTTGCATCTACATAGCTAGTCAATAAATATCTACATTCATGATCCTACAAGTGAGGACATAACTATTTACAAAAAAAAATTAATATATGAATTAGGGTGAGTTCATATGGAAATGAGCAATAATTTAGTGGCCAATCTTGATATTTTAGGCAAAATGCATATGTGGTATGCAAAATTTTAAAGAGCCATAATGTGTAAATGCTATATTTTATAAAATTCAATGTAGAGAACGATGTCAAACAAATATCTTTATCATTGAATTTTACAAAAAATAATGAAAACATAATGTGAGTTGATTTTTTTTACTAAATTTTTGTCATGTTATATTTGTATATCTTTTGCACAATCTTATATATATATATATATATATATATATAATTCCTTGAGTTCAATATTTGGAAATATATATAAAATTATATATATATATATATAATTCCTTGAGTTCAATATTTGGAAATAATATAATTAATCAACTTTATGTTTTGTAATGAAGTTTTAAGAAACCTCCATCAAGATGCCGAGCTACTTATTAGCTTTCCATCAATATATTTTTTTCAATATTTTGAATAAGTTAAGGTATTTATTTTTATTTTGTTTGAAAATTGTCCTCATATTTCTCCAATAAATATTTATTAGTTGTTTCTAAGTTTGATCATATTTATCGCAGTTTAAAAGATATGTATAATTTTTTTTATGATTTATTATATACACATAAAATATGTGTATTTATATACACACACACATGTGTGTGTGTGTGTGTGTGTGTGTGTGTGTGTGTGAGTGTGTGTGTATTTATATATAGATATATACATAGATATACATACATAAATACATACATACATACATAATTAGTTTTGTGTAATTTATGTGAAAGACACACTTAGTGATGCAATTTTTAGGATGCATCCGCTTTGAAAGTTCATTAAAGAAGTTCAATATGTAGTACATGCTCTTAGATATATTTCTAAAAATAAATTTATAAAATACCTAACAAAACAAAAATTAGAGGGATTCACACTAGGAAGTATGTTATATTTTAGAGATAAAAAAATAGAAACCTTTGTGCGTACTCATCATGCACCTTCTTAACCTTAGCCATTTAAAAAAAAAATTGTATTTGAGAAACTATATTTGTATTACTATGATTCTTGTTCGTATCGTATTTTCAATTTTTGAGTGTGCACATCTTGAATTATTTATAAATTTGATCCTTTTTATCCAAATTTAAAATATATGTATAATTTTATTCTTATGATATATATATATATATATATATATATAGTTTTTTTTAATTTATGTGAGGCACACATTTAGTGATGTAATTTTTAGGATGCATCCACTTTGAAAGTTATAAAATTTCAGTAAAAATATGAAAGATACACAACATGTAGTGCACACAATTGGCTATATTTTTGTAAATAAAAATTAGAGGGCTTCACACTAGAAGCTATGTTATATTTTAGAAATAAAAGTATAGAAACTTTTATGTGTACTCTTAATGCCACCTTCTTAATCTTAATCATTGTTAAAATATTTAGTATTCGAGAAACTAAATTTGGAGTACTATGATTCTTGATCTTATCATATCTTCATTTTTTGAGTGTCCACATCTTGAATTATTTGTCAAGCTTAGATTGAGTTAATTTTAGGAGAAAGTGGCCACTAACCATATCCCCCCAATTTCCATGCACTTAATAACCATTATAATCCTTTTTCATAGCTTGGTTTAGGTAGTAGTTTAATTTTTCTTGTTAGCCCTTAAAGAAAGCTCTTGCTACCATCATTAAATATGAAAAGGAATATGACTATCATTTGGAATCTAGGTTTCCTACACTCCCTTAATAATTTGATTGTAGAGTTTTAAGCCTACATTATCATTATTCCTATAAACATGTTAATATATGTCAATCCAAAATTCATAATGTGATACTTCAATTGATGCCAAAAAAAAAAGAAATCTATATTTTCATGAGCATTCTAGGAAGATATGCATGTTTGAAGGGTGTTATTTTTATCTTTTAGACACATTTTTATGAATTAATCTAATAGAACATTTCACCTCATAAGAAAGTTAAGAGTATAATTAATTAAATCATGGTAAGTATAAATTAGGAAACTAGATTAATAGCTCATGAGCTTTCATGATAAAATTCTTAGCATTTTCTCCTAATCCCCAATCTCACTTAAAATAAAAAACTATAAATGATTACATATATGCATATGATATTGAATTTACACAAATTACAATTATGAATATATTTTTCATTAAATATATAAATGCATATTTTAAATATAGATAGAATTATATTATTAAGAAAAAAAATGCATCTAACAAAATTCTATGCTTCATAGAATTTAAAGATAAATTTTAAATTTTTTTTCAACCATTCACTTTAAATTTAATGATTTATACATTGACACCCACAATGAAATTTGAAGATAACAAATATCTTCTTACAAATATATATTAAATTTAAATACCTATATTATAGAATAACATGTCTTATATCAAATACATACCAAAACATAAACTTTCAGCGTGATGCCTTTATTTTAAATTTTACATTTCACATAGAATAACAATAAAAGTCTATGAAGTGAGATACTTATTCATAATTCGATAATAATCAGAGAAAAATAGTTTCAAAGTCCCAAACAGCGATTATTGCACATTCTATTTGTTTCATTCTGCACTCTGTACTTCTTCAGAACCGCGATATTCTTCCTTCAGTTTATTAACTGAACACATAAAAACACAGTCAACCACATGTGGTTAGAATGCCTTGGATAGAAGTTGTAGGGGAGAATGTTAAAAAATGAATATTTGGATGATACGCATGCAAAAAGAAACGACGTCTTCTACCTATCTGATCTTTGGATCCTCGATCGTGGTTTACTGTAACTCTTCTCCCCGCAACCTCATGAACACTCTGAAATCCGGGTACATTCCTAAGCAATTGGTGGATGACTTGTTGGGAAGGACGACCAGTAATTCCTTGAAGCTCAACTGTTGTGCGCTGCTGCCCCATCTCTTATTCTTGTGTTCCTACAAACAATTAAACTCAATGGATTTGTTACAACTTCAGAGGGGCGGGCCTATAAATAAAGAAAAACCAAGACTACTTTTCAACGTAGGGAAAGAAGCATGCTGCTTGCATGGCTGCTTCGTTGCAATAACAGTAAAGCGCGTTCACATATATTTATTTCTATACGCAAATGCACTTACTCAAACTAAATTTGTGGAATAATACAACATTTCATGTTAATCCATTCTTATTTTGTGGGTTTAAAGACATTTTAAGTGTGGAGGAGTAGTTCTGACTAATTTTTCTCCTCAAAAATTTGGAAGGAAGTTACTCAAATCAATGAGCTTGCATTGTCCCTTCGTGCTTGCTTGCGGGAATACATTTTGCTTACTAATACACCGTTGAGGTTTTGCAACGTTTTTGACGGGGGTTTCTCTTTTGACCTAGTTGTATAAATTTTGTCATCTTTCAATTGGTGATGGCGAAGAGTATCCTCCAAGCTATGGTTGATTTGTGTGGGTGGAGTAAATCTTGTTCATTCCATAAGAAACGAGAAATACGCAGAGGATTTGTTATGTTGGGGTGCAATTGAAGCTACTTCTCGCCCTCTTCAAAATCTTAGATCTGAAAGAAGGAAGAGAGAAATCAATGTGGGTATGACCATTCTTACAAACCCATCAAATACGGCACGCGTATGATGAAATGGGTTTGCATCAGGTAATGAAAGTGTTCCTTCATTCAACGTTTCAACTGACCCTGTCTTTCTTTGTATTTCAGGCCGTTTACAAGTTAGAAGGTGCCTACCTTTACGTCGTTCAGAAATTAGAAGGATATTTGAAAGGAAGTTCTGCCTGAGTATTTGTTTATTGTTAATGCATTATTTTTTATTTTATTATATTATTTTAAAATAAAATATAGTAGATGTACATGTTCGTTCTATAGTTATTTTATTATATATAAAATAATGTATCTCAGTTTGACTTTGGAAGAGGACCTATTTAGAATTGAATCTATCCAAAGATTAAAAGTAGACAATGGACATTAAGATTGGGTAGATGCAATACACGCAAGTTGTTCTACATCTAAACTTACCATGTACTTGTTAACATTGTTAATCTTTTGTGTATGAGATTGAGATTGTCCTTATGCTTCTCCCTATTATATCCCTATCACTCAACCCACTTCTAGGTGTTCACTAACTATGAAAAAGGAAGAGGCTTAGTCTACTAAGGTGAGTCACAAAGCCAAGAGCCTTGTTAATAATGGCCCCTCCCTTAAGCCATCCTCTAGGGATCATTCCTCAAGAAAGTCCAAAATATAGTTTCAAAGCCTCCCAACATGGGAAAATTCATTGTCTCTCCTAATGTGGGAAACATCTAGAAAGGAAAAATTATCTTGAGTGCTATTAGCAACATCATATTTTCATCTCAAAGAAGTTTTTTGGTAAATTTATATTCAGTTCTAGATAAGCAAGATAACAATGATATGACCATCAATATTCATTCAATAATTTATATTTCTAGGAATCTTCAAGACCTAATATACCAGTGATGCTAGTTGTATCTAAATATTTTAAATCTACATTATCCTCAAATCTATGAATACTTCTCATGCCCCCGCTACCTAGGTCGATGATTGAAATGTTACATTTACCCCTAAGACAACCTATGACACCCCACACTACCTCACACTTTATTTCATCTATATCACTAGATAATGTCCTATAGTCACCGAGTGATGATGTAGGGTATTTGGACATACAAAATGAAACATAGAAAAAGAGAGGGCTGAGAAGAATGTCCCCAATCCACCTTTTTCTATATTGGATGTTTCATTCAAAAGATGAGATCCAACAATCTTGAAACAACTATCAACCCAAGAGGTGAATTGAGACAAGATTAAAGGATCTTGTACTCTTTCATTTATGCAAGGACAAGATGGTGAGCTGAATTTTAATTTGGGAAGAAAGAATTAGGCTAATGAACAAACCCTAATCCTAGATCTAACACATGAAATGCATAAATTAAACACAAAACATAGAGAAACTGCATCTTTTCAAGAGGAACAAGAAGGCAAGGATTTTGTGCACCTGGTGAAATCAATTTTTTTTTGTGAAGCTAATAGGGACTCATTTACCACCAAAGATGAATGGGTCCTAGAAGGCCTTTTCAGGGAACTCTAAACTAGAAAAAAAAGCTTGAAATGTCTGTAATCTGCTTCCCTTCAACCCTTAACAGGGACTCATTCACCCTCAAAGGTGAATGGTCCTACTAGGGTTCTCCAAAAATCTTTGAATCTGAGTTGTAACTTCTAGGTCTTTTCTTCTCCCTTGCACCTTGAAATTCCTATTTCCGAATCTGAATCTACCTAAATCCTACAAAAAAAATTGGTATCTTGTTGGTGGATAGGGGTTTGCCTAGTGAAACCCCTTATTGGTAATTAAACCTTTTGATGATGAATAAAGATCTAAAATATGTAATTGTGTGTGCAATCTCAATCTTAAGTGTTTCTAAGACTAAGATCCAAGAGAATGTAAAGGAAATTCTACCCAATTGTGTTAGAATAAAACTATTGAATGTAATATGAACAATGTGGATGAATCACTAAAGAATATGTTTAATCCCTCTAATGAATCACAAATCTAAAAGTACCTCTTATAGGTTACAAATAGGATGATTATAGAAGATGTAATCACTTAGGAAACAAGTATTTAGGCTAGGTTGTGTGACTTGTGCATCTCCCAACACCTAGAATCCTTCATGATTCTCCATAGGCATCTATCGTCAACCTTTGATAATTCTTGATATTGTACACAAAATGAGCTTGAAGATCTTGAAAGGCTGCTCCAAACTTCATTTTTTCTTGAATGCTTTATCTCATGGAAGTTCTTTGTTTTTTGCTTGCTTGTAATCTTGCTCTAGTTTTTTCTCTTAGGTGAAATTATGTAAAATAACCTTGTATTTATACTGAATTAGAGATTTAACCCCAAAATTCAAATAATTCAGGCCAACCAAAAGAGGGTCCTTGTTAAGGGAGGACCCACTTGTCACCTTGGGTGAATGGGTCTTGGCACACTCTCTAGGTGAGCTGTTGATTTTTTGGGTTCCTATGACTTCTCTTGCTCTTGTAGGGGTTTTCACCTAAGAGGAGAGAGATAGGGCCCAAAAATGCTAAGGGTTCATTCAAATTATGCTATGTGAAATGTTTTCTAACCTAAATGAAGTAAAATAAATGCAATTTACTGATCTAAATGACTGAATATGAAAGAAAAGTGAAATTTAAGCTATGTTTGAAAACACATTGTGTAATGCAACAATGGACTAAATGAAGAAAATATGCAGAACATAAAGAAAAGGAATGAATTTGAGTGCACCTACATGAAGTTTGATGAATCTAGAATTTTGTGAATACTGTTTGAAATCACTAAATTTTCATAGTGGCACTCATTCGCCTAGGGTGGCAAATCAATCCTCCTAGTGAAGATGTGCCTAGGAGAGCGTGAAAGTTTATTACAAGACTTTACAACACTTCAAAATAGGACTTAGTAATGAATAAAATGGTGATTTTTAGGTGAATTTTAATAAATAGAGTCTAGAAGAATGTGGAAATGTCTTACAACACTTCACAACACCTTCACAAGATGTCATTCCTTGAATTTTAGTACCTAAATATGCATGTTCAAACCATGTTACAACATAAAATCAAAGCAAAATAGAAAAATACCATGAAACAAGACCTAAAAGGCCATGAAAATGATAAGGGGCAATTTTTCTATGGCACACTAGGACCAAACTTCGGGGGGTGAAAAGAGGATAAAAAACCCAGTTGAAATATGTAATGAAAGTGGGGCCCTATTAAGGGAGGACCCATTCGCCCTTAGTGGTGAATGGGTTATGGCACACTTTCAAAGACCTAAAAATTTCCACATTCAAGGTTACATTATTTAATTACTGGGTGTTAGGATTGATCTTTGAGAGGTGCAATTGAATTTGAATTAAAGGGGCAATTAAGTCTAATTAACCAAAATTAATTAATAACACCCTAGATAGATGTGAAAATGTGTTTAAACACTTTACAACACCATAAAAAGGCATGATTTAAGTACAAGAGGGGTCCATTAGAATTAATTAAATGAATAGACCTTAGAAAAGTGTGAAAATTTCTTACAACACTTCACAACAAAATTTGTAAAAGGTGAAATTTAAATATATTTTAATTAAATAAGGACCCTAGAGAGTTGTGAATGTGTACAACACCTTACAACACCACTCCAAAGAATAATTAACTTAATTATGAGTCAATTATTTTAAATAAAGTGTGAAAAACGATTACTTTTTTTGACACTACACAAAATATAAGATATATCCAACTTATATATCCAAAATATAAAAGGAGTGTTTGTTGGGCTGACTTAATTCTTTAAGTTATCCACACTAAGTTTTGTGGTGTGCACCAACATGGGAATATGCACAAAGTTAAATTAGGTATTCCTTATCTCCTAGCTTAGACCAAATTGAATTTCCCTTTTCTCGTGGATGTTTTGAACCCAACTCAATATGGCCGTCGCATGTTTCATATTTATACATTTCAATTTGGCTAACAAGGAGAAATTTTTTGAAGATCATAGAAGGTATAAATGAAAGATCAAGCATTTGATCAATGTAATTTTCTTAAATTATTGCGTTGAAGGCAAAGTAATGTGTGTGAATTTGTAGAGAAGTGTTTGATGTATGCTAGAGGTAATGGGATGAAAGAAAAATAGTATAGGTGATGTGTGGAAGGTAGTGAGCCAACCAAAGTGTGTGAGTAGGTGTTGGAGGTAGTGATCCAAAGGAACAGGTGCAAGTGAGAATTATAGAGGTAGTGAACCAAAATTAGAGGTGTGTACATGCTTAAGGTAGTGAGACAAAGGTATCAAAAGTGTTGCAGTTGCAATTGATCATTTGATTCTTTAAGTGTTGTATTATGAGGTTGCAACCTCATTCTATAAGTGTTAATAAAGGAGTTGTAAACTTCCTAAGGTTAAATAACTTACAAATTTTTATAAATATTGTTTCATTTTATGAGGTTAGATTTGGACAATAACTCCAAGCATCATTCTTACTATGGTTTTTCCTTGTTGGATTTTCATGTAAATTTGGTGTTATGGTTTTGTGCTTTGCTTTGAATGTGTCATCTGATTAAGTTATTTATATAGGTTTTGATTGATAAATTGAATTGAATTAGTTTGAGGGATATATTGATTCACCCCCCTTCTCATTAAATATATGTGTTTTAACATTAATGATGTTGGATATGTTTTTGAAAATAAATGCAAATTATCAATAAGATTTTCAAATAACCTAGGTTTTGAATCAATTTTCAGAGTGCATGCAATGAAAATAAAAAAATTGCAAGTGTGGGATATGTTAGGTTCACCAAAATGTTTCATTGGAAAGGGGATCCTATGTACAATATTGAGATCACTAGGATCAAGCCATTTGTAATAAGCATTGGAATTCAGATTGGAAAGGGTATGAAATTGACTTACACCCTAAAAAGGGAATCAATCAACCTTGGATCTAATTCTTTGAAGTTTGGAAATTGATTTTGATGTGATGAAATGATGTGATTATGTAAACTATGAAAATGTAATGTTTTGATATTAATTATGACAAATTGAAAACACACAAACAAACTTGAGTTTCAAAAAATAAAAACTAGATAATGATGCACTTGGGGTTTAAACTTGAGCAAGATCTAGGTGGTCTAGGAAACAATGATACCCTAGATCAAGGACCTTGATCTTGAAGCTCTACTTTCAGAGGCTTGAGGTCCCTTGTTTGTAGCTTCTCTCTTTCAAGTTTGGCTATTAGAACTTCAATTGTTGGTGAGAAAATGTTGATTTTGTGACTTGTCAACTTATAGGGTTTTGATGCATGAATGATAAAATGGTCCTCAATCTTCCTCAAATTCACTTTTTATATATATGCTACACACATGAAAAGAGGGGACAAATTGTTCCATATAGGGGCTTTCCTAAGTCAAAACCCATGTTGGTATTTCTACCTCCACAATAGCAAAGTTGATGATAAAAGAGAGCTTATTCTTTTGAGTGATAGAAGCTAATTGATAAACAAGTAATTAATTAGAAATTTTATGCAACTCACCACTTAGATCTAATATCCTTGATGGAATGAAGTCATTCTCATCACATTCAATGCTTCCTTGTTGCTTGATTTGATTTGATTTGATTTGATTTGAATACTTACAAATGCCAGTTCTCAAAAAAAAAACATACAAAACATGAACGAAAATCACGTAAAACTTGCATGATTCTTGAATGACAAAGTGATGCAATAATATTGATAAATTTGCCCTTGTCTACCCTTGTCTTCCCTTGATTGATTTTAGGATCTTCATTTTTCTCAAAATATTTTCTTAGGATTTGAAATGATAAAATGATTAGGTATTTATATGCAATTATTCTAATTTCTCAAAAATAAAATACCAATGGCCGTCAATTGAAATTATAAATTAAAGTAATAAATTACTAACACTGACATATTCAAATTTGGAGCCAAAAATGCTGGTCTAGGGCACTTGACATCCTAGACTAGATTCCTTCTTTTTTGAGATCAAACCTGTCAGGGGTAAAATGTTAAATGCATACTTTGATTTCCCATGTTTTATTTTTGAATAGATGATTTTAAAATGGGAAATTACATGCATAATTAGGAAATTAGGTGCATAATTAGGTTCACACACATAGGGGAGAGAAAAACATAGTGTGAAATTTTCAAGGGTGAGAATTTTTGACACTAAAAATTTATGTCAAACAAAATATCACATAGCAAGTATATTTATTTTATTTATTTTTTAATATTTTTTTTCTATTTTTGATAAATCATCCATCAATAACATAAACATAAGGAAAAAATTATCACACAATTCTTTCAAATAGAAGTCAATATAGATCTTACAACTTGGATAAACCAAATAACTTATTAATTTAAATGGAAAATAATACTTTTCTTAGAAAAGGGTTATTATAATTACAAAATAGAAAATAAAAAATTAAATACAATAGGAAAAAAATTGGCTAAAAATGATATTATCCAACCCAATGAACAAGAATGAGAATAAAGCTTTATGTAATTTTAATAAGTAATATTTTTATTGATAAAAACTAAAAGATGAAACTTTAACAATGCATCATATTTTTTTGTATTTTTGGATTATGATAAACTTTATTCTCTAAGTTTTAAGAGATGTAATATATTTATATTTTTAATAGGATCGATCAATGAATTTTTTTTTCAAATTAAATTTTTTTATTTTTTGATATAATAATACAAAGATATCAGATGTGTAGTGGTGGGATTTAGAAACCTATGCCTATTTCTTTTAATTTTTTAGGCCTACTTCTACTAGAATATCCTTCATGCAATAATCTAAATGTACAACTATAATATTCATGAATGAGTTTAGTTTGTGTCATTATTCCATAAAGTATCCATCATAACTTGAATCCCTATGAATAATTTTTAATCAATAGATTTATTATTCACCACCTTTGTTTAGATCCATCATAGTAGAAATGGCTCATCTTTTTAACATGTAGAGATGTAAAACATAAACTTTGGAAACTAAAACCAAAATTCATAGTTTGTTTCCATTTTCCTACGAGTCATTGTGAGCCAACCTAGTGAATTCTTATGCGTATTTCTAGGCTAGATTATTATGTTTATGGATATCACTTATTCATTTCAAACCATGAAGGAAAGCATATATAAATGTTCACATAAACAAATTATAACATTGTGGACACATATTTTGGTATCCAATGGTTCTCTAACCCTTCTAGGGTTTTTCACCTAAAAGGAGAGAAATGGACCAAAAATGTGTAATTTCTACACTTATAATCAATGCATGGATGTATGTAATATTCCTAAATACAAGGTTTAAATGACTAAACTAAAAAAGAAATGTGATTATTAATGCTAGACCTAAGAAATGCAAAGTGTTTGAAAACATAGTGATGTATGCAAAAACACCTAAGAATGCAAATAAATGATAACAAAATTAAACAAGAATGGAAGGGTGCACTTGGAATCTAAAGTCTGATGTAGAGAGGCTCTGGAATCCTATAGAGTTGACTAGAAAAGATGACTGAGACACTTACGCCAATGACTTAGTCTAGTTTTAGAGAAATTCTTCTAGAACAGGAATCTGAAATGGGTACTCAAAAATGTAGAAACCACTTTTTAGGCTTGGTAGTGGGACTAATTCACCATAGATTGTGAATTAGTCCACCTCAAAATCTTGGGAAATTCAGGACAGGATTCTATAGCTTTCGGTCTACACTTCCTTTCCTGACAGGTGTTTGGTCCAAATTTTGTAAAAAATGGGCTGAAAGAGGTCTCCAAGCTTCAATTAGGGCTTTGATGCCTTTGAAGACTTTGATGGATTGTTGACCACTTTTTAACACCAAAATCTTTGACAAATCTACATACAAGATCTACAAACACACATGAAAAGAGGGGAAAAAGGGTTAAGGGTTAGAGAATAGGGGTTTGCCTCAGTCAAACCCCAATTTGGTAATCAAACCCTAGATAGCGAAATGAAATAAAGAGAGAATAATGAATAAACAACATGTAATGTCACAAACTCACCAAACCCTTGATGTTGAAATATGAAGATATGCAATAAAGTACTCAAATGGATGACTTTATAATGCTGAGAGATGCTTGAGAATGATTAAGAGATTGATTGCTTGAGTTTTGGATTAATTAGGTCTAAAATGAGAGGATAAATCCTTTATTTATACTTGATTTTATAATATTTCATGAAAATAACACATCACAGGCTGACCTCAAGGGTAAGAGAATAAAATCCTGCTAGAAAATTGAAATTATTTTTATTTTTGTGCCCTGTGGGACTAAGTCATGCCAAGTGGCGACTTGGTTCCACAAGGGAAATTTTATTGGGTTTAGGGATTGAAGTGCATTTAATAAATTTTAACGGGAATATTCTCAAAAATACACTTAAGTAGGGTTGGAAAGTGCATTAAGGGGTCATTTAAGTATAAGAAAGTGTTGAATTAGTGATGACAAGTCTAGAAAAGCATGAGAGTTTGTTAGAACTCTTTACAACACTTTGAAATAAGGCTTAGTAAGTAATAAAAAGGGATTATTAAGTGAATTATAATGAAAGGGTCCTAGAAAATTGTGAAAGTGGGTTACAACACTTCACAACACTTCTACAAGATATCCTAGAATTCTTAATGATTCACAAGGATCCAAGACCTAATGCGAATGTGTTGACCAAATTACAACATTAAATCTAGAAAAAATAAAGCCAAAGTCTATGAGATAGACTCAAGTGAGTGTAAAAATGTCTAACTATACATTTTGTGGTGACACATTAAGCCCCCACTTTAGTGAGAGGATGAACTTGCTTCAAACTCACACTATAGTAGCCCAACATGCACATTGAGAGGGATCCAAATGCACTGATGCTTAGTGAGATGAGACAACAACAATACATAGGGATGATCAAGCCCCTCGAATCAAGATCACGTGGAAAACCAAACATAAGCACAAAGGAACACACAAGAGAATGATGAAAAAGAATGAAAGAGAGAGGAGAAAGGAAAGAAAGTTGGATCAAGCTTTGATCATTTTTCCATCTTGCGATGGATCAGATCTAGGCTATTTTTCCAAAAAAAGAAATGAATACTCGCTCTAGGGTGATAGAACTCATGGTTGTCCATCAGGCGAGAATTCCCAAAAGGGTGAGAAATATGCACTCATGGTTGGTATGCACTAACACATACATAGGAAGCAATGGGGAAAAGTCATGCCTCATAATGGGCTTCCTGCTCAACCATACCAAAGTTATACCTCTTAATAACTTTAATAAGGTGACACAAAGGAAAATGTCATTTCGTGCTTCATGAGACAAGCAAAGCCTTTTTTTCTTCGAACTCATGAAAAAATGAGATGACACTACAAGCATGCAAGTTGTGTTATGCAAGGTGTCCATATAACAAATGCAAAATGTAACATGCAAAAGATGTTCAAAGGAGTCTTTCTTAGTTCATGCGAGGTCTATAACTTAGGGAACATTGTGTCCAATGTCTCCAAGAGAGGACCAATCAAAGAATAGAAAATTCACAACTTAGGGGATGATATGCATTGCATCAAGCCACTAAGAGGAATGCAATATTCTAATATAGATCATGCTCATGAAGATCACTACACCCAATGTCATCCACAAAGTGATAAAAAACATCGTATGAAGTAACAAGGCTACACTACGAACAAAGAAAAAAAAAATTGAAATGAATAATGCCAATGTATGCCCCCACTTTAAATGAATTGCTACACATTGTACTGTGAGCATTTACTTTAAAGTAGCAAATGAAAAAATGCAAAAAGAAAGAAGACATGAGAGCCAACTTGGAAGCCCCTATGCCAAGTCATATGTTTCTGAGTAAGGCTACGTCATGTGAAGAAGAGGAAAATAAAGAGGAAGGAGTTTCCCCCAAAATGAAAACACCAAACACATAAAGGATCTATGGATTCGAGGTCAATATGTTCTTTGCTGCAATGTTTTGTAAAGAGCTCGAAACTGTCATCATTCCCAAAATACATAGAATTGGAAGAATGACACAAAGAGA
>VDFB02053212.1:0-117163 GCA_007258455.2 Sequoia sempervirens | reverse complement strand
ACCTATCTCCCACTCACTCACTATCTCCCACCCTCTCTACCATTCTCCCACTCTATCCAACTCTCCAAATCTCTCCCACTCTCTCCCTCCCTCTCTCCCACTATCTTCCTCTCTCCCACTCTCGCCCACTCTCTTCAACCCTCCCACTCTCACTCCCTATCTCCCACTCTACCAAACTCTCTCCCATTCTCTTCGTCCCTCTCTCTTCCACTCTCTCATATGCTCTCACACCCTAAACCCTCTCCCACCCTCTCCCACACTCTCCAACTCTCTCTTACTCTCTTTCACTCTCTCCTCCCTCCCTTCCATCCTATCTCCCACTCTTCCACTCTTGCACACTCTCTCCCACTCTCTCTCCCAAACTCTCCCACACTCTCCCATCCTCCCACACTCTCCCACCCTCTCTCCCATAAGCATAAATACATACATATAGGAATACATACATGCATGCATACATACATACATACATGACACACCAACATACATATACATACAAACATATGAACAAACATTCAAAAAAGTGGAATTTAACTAAAGGAAGACATAACATGAGCACATTATGTGTTGCTAGACATGTTCCTCGGAGCAGCAAAAAATTTCAAAACTAACGCATAATGCGAGCACATTATAATGCGCTTGTGTTATATTTTTCTTTGGGAATCCCCAAGCCTTAGGTTTGGTATTTTCTTTGGAATACCAACCCAAAGGCTTGGAGGGAATTCCCAATGACCAAAGATGTGTCTTTGCAAATTCTACAATTTTTCACTAAATTGGGTTTGTGCTCACCATCAAGATTGCATTTGGTTCAATATCGACAAAATCGAACACATGGCTAAAGTTAAGTTCTCTCTTAGCTTTCCAAGGATTTAATTTTTTTCACTTTCTGACGATGTTAGGCCTTTCATCCATAATTTATTTTGTTTGTATGTCTATGTTTTTTCAAAAAGTAGTGTTTGGTGTTTTTTTTGTTATAAATTAACCGTTCATCAAAATTTCAAAAAAATTACATTTTTAGAAACTAGAATCCATTCTAAAATTTTAAAAAAATATGTTACTTTCCAAAATTTGTAGGGAGCATGGCCAAAATTCTTCTTTAGGAAGTGCCCACTTAGAAAATTAGTAAAAATAAAATATTGATTAAAAAATTATTAGAATTTTTTTTGCATCAACTAGATGTTGTTAGCTAACTTCAACTATAGCAATTTTAAAAATACTAAAAAATTTCACCATGCTTAGGTAGTACAAGAGTTGCTATGTTATGTTTTTTTGACAAAAACAACACCAATTTTTGTACATCCCTCTTTTTAACCCTTAATCTCAACCATTTTCAAAATAAATTAGTAGTTTAAAAAGTAGACTCAGAGCACTTGGATCCTTATTTTTGTTCCATCTCAAAAATTTGAGTGTAACTATCCTCAATTTCATGTCCAAGGTTAGCATTTCCTGATTTTAGAAAAAAAAGTGGCCACTCAAGCCCCCTTTTTCGGAACCATCTTGGTGCACTTACCCACATGCTAGCACATAAAGTAAAACTCATCACCAAAATCAATCCTCTTAAGTACTTATTGTCAAAAGCAATGCTCACTAGAAGAATGGCCAAATGGATCATGATACTATCAGAGTATGACATTGAATATGTGGAGCGGAAAGTAATTAAAGGCCAAGTCATTGGAGATCAGCTTGTGGAATCACCAACCTATTCAGAGAATCCTCTCATCTTAGAGTTTCCAAATGAATCCATCTTCAATCTCAAAATAGCCGACCACTGGAAACTTTACTTTGATGGCTCATACACACAACATGGATTAGGATTCGATGTCTTCTTTATCACCCAACAAGGGGATTGCATACCTAGATCATATAAATTGGCATTCCCCTACACCAACAACATTGCAAAATACAAGGCTTTAACCATAGGTCTCAGAATAGTAGTGCAGTGGCACATCATGGCCCTCACAGTATATGGAGACTTCCAGCTGATAATAAACCAAGTGAACAATGAATACCAGACTAAGGATGATAAGCTCACTCCATAAAGCAAACTGGTGGAGACTCTCAAGGGATCATTTATTGAGATCACATTTGAGTAGATACCTAGAGCCAACAATAGATCTGCAAACGCCATGGCAATGATTGGATCCCTACTAGACATCCCTCACAATGTCCCAAAATATGAATTCTTGGTAGAGCAGTTTCTCAGTGATCCCTGGTACCATGACATTTATACCTACTTGCAAATAAGTGTCCTACCTGCTGACTTACCCTCAACCTTAAAACGAACCTTTGTCAAAAAGGCATCCCAATTAATCATCCTAGGAGATACCCTATATCGTAGGAGAATAGAAGGAACCTTATTACACTGCTTAAACATTGAGGAGGCATTGACCACTTTAACTGAGGTGCATAATGACATCTATGGTTCACACTCGAGTGGAATGACCCTAGCCAAGAAATTGGTGAGGATGGGGTATTATTGGTCTATAATGCAAAGAGAGGCACATGACTATGTCAGAAGGTGTCTACAATTTAAATAGCATGGGGACGTCATCCATGCTTCAGCTCAAGAACTTCATCCCATCATCACACCATGGCCCTTTTTGTAGTGGGGACTCAATCTCATTGGGAAAATAACTCCCACTTCATCTAATGGCCACAACTTCATCATAACTGCCACTAAGTACTTTACCATTTAAGAATCAAGATGTTCATGACTAGTGTGAAAAATTCAAAATTCAACATCGCTTCTCCACCCCATACTATCCCCAAGTAAATGGCCAAGCAGAAGCCACAAATAAAACCATTTTAAAGATCCTCAAGAAAATAGTCAATGACGTAGGTCATGACTGGCATTTGTAGCTCAATCTCACCCTTTGAGCCTACTGAACCAACATTAAGACACCCACTAGCGCCACCCCCTTCTTGCTAGTCTATGGATCAAAAGAAATACTCTCCATTGAGATCGAGCTCCTGTCACTAAGAATATCACCGCAAAACCTCATCACAAATAAAGAGTACCGAGTATCAAGACTGAATGAGCTGGAGAAACTGGATGAGTGGCGTATAGATGCTTTAAATCATTTTCAATTCTATCAAAATAGACTCAAGAGGAGCTATAACAAGAAAATCAGAAGCAAAACATTCCAAGTTGGAGAACTAGTACTAAAGGAGAATCAGAAGAATGTCCCA
Source organism: Sequoia sempervirens (assembly GCA_007258455.2). Taxonomy (NCBI): domain Eukaryota; kingdom Viridiplantae; phylum Streptophyta; class Pinopsida; order Cupressales; family Cupressaceae; genus Sequoia; species Sequoia sempervirens. The sequence goes on along the minus strand of VDFB02053212.1, from coordinate 113,977 downwards.
AATCCAAACAACAAACAAAAATTTGAACCCAACTAGTTTGGACCACTTTTTATCACAACAAGCTATAAGTTAGGGTCATATTAGTTATCAAAACCTAAAGGGGAACCTCTACAAGAGCCAATGAACAACTCTCATCTCAAAAAGTTTTATGCCTAATCTTTAAAGGTATAGAACCAAAAAATCAAAAAAATTAGAAAATGTCCTACAAAAATAGTTACCCTAATGAAAACCTAGCAAATAGGCATCTTGGTGACAACAAAAAATCAAAAAAATCAAAAAAAAGGATCAAAAATAGTAAAGAGAAAAATCATCCTCTGGTGAAAACCACTTCGATGGTACTTTGGACAAGTACCTTGGTGAAAACCTGGAAAACAAGTAACTTGTGTAAATAAGCATGTTCCATCCATCAAGATCTTCATGTTGTTCTACATCATCCATCCATTACGTTTCCATCATCCATCACATTCGAATCTCCATCCATCACCCATATATTTGGTATTTGCATCATAGCTTGGTCTTGTGTTCATATCATGATCCCTCGTAGTAATACTCAACCCATTCCCAAGGTTAGTTTGTCCCACCTTTATTGAAGTAGTCTATTACATCACACTAGGGGCATGTTGTCATCAAATTGGATTCATGTATATTCTTGATGTACTACAATAAAAAAATCCAAAAACATCATAAAATCACCAAAATCCAAAAACATTCAAAACATATCAAAATTTCAAAAATAGGTCAAAAAGTCAAAAAAAGTTGTCTTTTCAAACTACAGGTCTCTAAGCCTTGAATGTAGAAAAGTTTGATCTTTGATCATCCCCCAAGACACTTAGTTTAGTCCTTTAGGTGTCCATCATAATAAATTGACATTTCATCATGTATATCTTCATTTGTAAATTAGTCAACTCATCTTGTCAAACTATGGGTCTCTGAGCCTTGAACGTAGGAAAGGTTGATCTTTGATCAACCCCTGAGACACGTCAGTCCTTCAGGGTTCTGTCATAATAAACTAACATTTCATCTATAAATTGGTCAAGTCATCAGTCGAACTATGTGGTCTCTTTATGTATAATTTAGGCAAGGCTAATCTGTTGATCAACCCCTGAGGCCCCTAGGATAGGTCCTGTTGGAACTATAAAAATCTAGTAATTTTATATGTTGTCTACATTCATAATTTTCCAAGTGAGTCCCACCTTGAATACATTTCCCTCTCTTCGTATATTTTTCTCCATATTTACCCATGTTGCTCCATATGTTTCATCGAATCATGCATCATTCATATCTAGGTCTGTGTCGGTGTGACAATATCGGGGTCTCCCCGATCCATTTTTTCTTACAAACATTTGTGTTGCCTATCAGTAAGACATTTCTTATGTCATGGTGATTTTATTTTCACTCACAGGAATTGTTCGGCAAGACTTTCATGTGGTCCTGGTGACAAAGGTGGATTCTATTTGGCAAGAGTTATATGTTTTCGATGAAATGTCATAACGAGTCTTTCTTGTCTTACCGACTTTGCACAAATGTTCACTTTGGCCAAATGGGTCACTTTCGGTGTGTGGTTACAACGAGTTTCCATTATCACACCAATTAGTGGTGGAAGAATTGGTATATCAGTATGACTTATGTTGCTTCGGTATAATGTCTTAGCGAGCCCATTGGGTCTTTCTGAAAAAGTTTAATATGTGGCTTTTGGCTAGAGTTTTATGTTGTCTTGGTGAATTGGTGTGTGCTCGGGGTGTTTTGGTGAAGCAATGTATAATCTATGTGAAGTCTCCCTGATATTAGGTAGTCACAGTGACAAATAAGAAATAGGGGGAGACCTCAGTGAAACATTGTGTAGTCTACGTGAGGTCTCCCCGACAGATGGAAGCTATAATGACATACATGATGGGCACTCATTGGTGAGAAGAACCTAGTGTCATGACAACCAAAATGTATGATGAAGACTTTCGGAAAGACATAATGTGCTCTACAGGACGTCTCCCCGATAACAATATGTCATCACGACTATGAAAAGAACAAAAAGAACACTACTCGATAAGAATTTCCTTATGTCTCAGTGAATGGAAAGCACGTCAGGAGATACATATCGATATAATATTTTGTTATCTATATGGTATCCCACCAACACCACTAGTTAGGGTGAAATAGAGGGAGCACGGGGTGATAGCGATATTGTTGCCTTCGGCATACCTCTAGGGTTGTTTTGGCGATTGCCTTAGCAAATGATTAACAAAGACTTGAGCACTGTGGCCGACATGAAAATTACTAAATTATATTGGGGCCGACATGGGGATTTTCCCAAATTCTACAGTGGCCGACATGGAGTTTCGAATTGATATGTTTTTCTCATGCTGGTGTATAAATATGCACTCCTGATTGTAATTGAAATATTAGATTTTAGATAGATACAATAGGTAGAAATGGATATAGTAGAGTAGAATTCTCTTATCAGAGACTATGGTGCATGTTTTCAAATGGTGATTTCAATGAAAGCCAATTAGGGTGGTAGGTTATTTTTGGTGTCAATTGTATGTTGAGTTTATTGAAAAGTATTGCTAAGCTGTCTCCAAGTTGATTCTTTCTAGTTGTTTAAATCGATGTAACAAGTTTACTTTCAGTTTATCAATGCACATTTGATGTATCTGTGTGATTAGTTAACTGGTTCTCTCAAGAAGATATTAAATCATTTTGCTTGATCACAGTAATCAGGAAGATTCATCTGGATTATTAAAGTAGAGCTTAGTAGTCACAATCTTGCATGTTTATACAAATATAAATAGAACATATGCCAGCAATTTGAGTTTCAGCTAGAATAAGTTGCCCACTTCTGTTTCATTCAACTTTGCATACCCAATAAGGCACTCATCCCTGCAATTTCATCATTAAGATTCATTCATTCAGTTTCTTTATATCTGTTAATTGAGCATTTTATGATTTAGATTAAAAGATTGCTATTGCTATTTGTATCAAGTTTGAATTCATCTGTTCACTCCCATCTGCCATTGTGGACAAATAATTGCAAGAAGGATAATCATAAGTCAAGTCTGCTTCATCCTGATAGGTACACCCTCCTAGGTCTAGCAGAACCTAAAGAGTAGAAGGTTAAAAGCTTTTTGACCTTGTCTATTACCCTTAAGCGTATCAAGAGATTGGCAGCCTCTTGAGACATTCAACCTGCATTTTTGAGAGCTAACAGGTCCTTAGGTTAGTCTCCTGGTAAAAATCTTAGAAAAACCCAAACCATTGGAAAATTCAAAATCAAAACATTCATAAAATCTTGAAAAAAATACCAAAAATAGCCTCAAAACATTTCAAAACTTCAAAAACATCCAAATATTTGAAAAAATTCATCCATCTGTCTCATCTCGTTTTCACCCACAATAAACATCACTCATAATAAACGATCATCATCCTCAACCTTTGGTGAAATAGTTGGAAAAAATTCTAGCTGGTTAAAAGTGAAAACTCAAAACATCAAGTCTCAGATTTAGGTCAGTACGTAAACAAGTTGGTCAACTCTTTATGTCAATAGCCCATCATCCAATCAATCCAATTTCAATCATCTAATAGCATCATGTCCTAGGATGTATTCTTCCTACAATGGGCACTATTTATCAGAAAGAACACTTTGGATAAACAAAATGGTGTGCTGCCATCCACTAACATGTCCTAGGATGTATCCTTCCTACAATGGGCATTATCTTTTGGCAATAGTTTTGGTTCTTATCCTTAAAAACACATTCCCTTTTGGTTAGCGGTATTGAAGAACATTAGCTTGTTTTCTTACTTTATCTTTGTCTTTTGACTTATCTCTTTGTGTTCATTCCAATAACCTCTTGATGATGTCCAAACAAATGGATTTAGATAGATAGGAATGGGGCAGTGATCATTATCTTTTCTCTGTTGTGCTTGTTGGACGTTCTTGTAATATAACTTGAAAAATGCTTACTTTGTTAGATATGTATGGAGGGTGTTTTGGGCAGCTTGTTGACTATTACATTGATAGGTTATAACTTTCCATGTTTTGGTCTAAGATGTTTGAAACTTCATAAGTTCATATTAGAAAGGTTTCTATATGACAGGTGTGAACAAGAATACTCCTATCTATTTGTCGATTCTAAGTCCATCACAATAAGTACAATGCCATCCTAGTTCTTTATACCTTGATGCATCGTGCTTATGCATGTTATCAAACATAAGGACAAGTGGACCTTTTAAAATCCCAATTCTTGATAAGAAAATCATCCATTTCTCATCATCATCTCTCATAAAGTTGGCTTGTTGGATCCTCTTGTCATCATCTCATTTCTCATTTCTTCTTTCTGCACTAACATCACGTCATGATCAGTTAATCATCATCACCAGTGCATCCATCCTGCATCCACAAACCATCAACATTATGTACATCATCTCACATGCATTCTCATCATCATAATATAGATCTATTAGTCTAAGCATCTCATAAAACCATACATTTGCATAAAACATCCATTGCATAATCATATAGGCATTATCACATCATCAATCTCACATGCATTGCATTATCATTTAAGTTGTTTAGGATAATATAGATTGGTTATTCTAAGCATCTTGAAAGCATCTCATTTAACCATCCATTTTGAGCCTCTTTATCCTAAGATCAACCCTCAAATCGAATCTTTTTTCTCGATCTCTCGAGGGGGCAATGTACTAGTGTACTTCTTTTCGATGGGGCACCTGAAAAAATTAGAATTTTTTTTATTTTTCTATCTCAGCAAGTTTATTCTTTGAACCAATGCAACAAGTACATTGCTTCAAAGAGGGGCAAAATGTAGACATACAAAATTAGCATCATCCATTTAACTAATTCATATTCATTCATTCATCAAATAAATCAATCTTATTTGATTTATCTCTAAGGTCATCCATTTGAATTAAATAAATCAACTTTGTTTAATTTAAGCCTAACATCACCCTCCTTGATTAAATAAATCAAATATTTATTTAATTAACTCTAAAATCATCTTTCATCTCCTCTTTGATTTAGTTTAATCTTTAAATCTAGATCAAAAAGGTCAAATCACCTAATCCTCTTTTAAATTAACTAAATCGGGATTAAATCTAATCTAAGACATGTCACATTCTCTAGATTTTCCCTCTTGCACAAATAAAGAATTTTAATTAATTTATTAAATCCTCATTTTCCCTCAACAAGGAATCTTTGGAGAATATTCCCTCGAGTTTGAATTCAAATCAAGTCGACTTGTCCCTTCCAACATGGCATTAACACCCCTCTTACATGTCCCACACTTGGAATTTAAGTCCCTTTTTCTCCTCCAACAAGCCAAATTTGAAATTTGAAAAGGCCAACTAATCTCATTTATTGGCACATTGACCAAAACTTGTACATCCTCCATCCACTCACATGGTGACAAGTGTATCCTTCCTATTGGTTGAATCTCTCTCCCACATTTCTCTCTTTTGGGAATTCTTCCAACTTGAAATTCTATAAATTGGAGGTCTCATTCCTCATTTTAGCATCCACAATTTATGCATAGTTACTCTCTTGACATTGAGAGCTGATTTTGTGCACTCCATATTCAAGTCATCTTCATCACTGGCTTGTCAAGGGTTGGCAAAGGGTCACTTTTCACAACAAAGTGACACCAATCCACTACGGAATAGGTGTGTGTTATGTTTGTTTCATGCTTCTAATTAGTTTGTTTTTCAATCTTGTTTGAGAGGCATTATGCATTATTTCATAGGAGTATTTAAGCATTTACATGAACTAACCCCATTGCTAACTAGTGTTGGAGTTTAAGCTTTGTGAAAATTTGTAGGTACTCACATATGGCACTAGAAGGAGGGCTGGAATTTACCTATTGTGCACAATCATTTTTTTTGTTATTGTTAAGGAGCTACTTATAATTCATTTTAACAATAGTTTGTTGGTTCTTAAATTCATTTGTAGTGATGTGTAGAAGAGTTATTAGACTGGGTGCAAGAACTCTATGATCATACAATTACATTCACATATTTATCTTCCATTAATGTCTATATTAACATCTTTGAGCTATTGGGATTTACTTACAAATTTCTATTTCATTCTATAGATTTTTTTTTTGGAGAATAGTGTGCAAATTTTTGTATTCTAGGAGCCCATGTTCTCTTGGGATATTTTATCAAATAGTTTTCATACCCTGTCTATGTTTTTTCATTTTACATATCACTTCCTCAAAAAATCACTACATATCTTTGAGCTATTGCGTTGGTGATTAGAATTTGATTGGTAGATGGTACGATCAATGTGGTTGGTCCTTGATAGACCATGTTTTGAGATGTTAGGGGGGTGGTTGATGATGTGATGGTTGTAGTATGTGTTATTGGGGTGGTTGCCATCTATTGTTATAATTTTGATGACAATTTTTTAGAGTTTAGCGTGATGTTTTGATTGATGTTTGGGATATTGGTTTGATTTTGATTGATATTTGGTAAAGGTGGAATCCCTAAGCCAAGAATTAGTGTGGATGATGACGGCAATGGTGGAAGTGGTGGAAATGTGAGGCGTGTAACCTCTTGAGGAAATGGCGTAGTGTCAAAAATGCCCCTTGCTCTAAACATGTCACCCTCTCCTTGCGAGGATATGGGGAGAGAGGTTTGGGGTGTTCCACAAAATGATGATGATGGGTAATTTGTATCATGAAAGGTGAGAGGGACATATGTATGCAATGGATTTTTGGGTACGATTTGTCCCAAGATGGTGTTTGTGTCCAAATCCTGATTGTTTATGAGAGGATGTGTTTGCAATGCATTGAGAAATGCACTTCCTTTGTTAACAATGGACTACATTGGAGCAATGGATGATGTGATTTGTGGGATGTTTTGAGTGATTCTTTGAAATGAGGGGGTAGATGAAATGGGGATGGTAGATGAGATTGGAGGCATGACTGCAAAATATGGTTCCACAATAGTGCTCACATCAAAATAGGAGGGGATTTAAGGCCCATGCTTTGCTAATTTGAGCATGTATAGTGAGGGATTGATTCTCATCAAGATGTCGACAATCTTATGATTCTCTAGATTTTCAATTATTTCAGTGATTTCCTTATGTGACATTCCAAAGGGATTACTGGTAAGATCCTCCACTTGGACACCTTTCTCTTGATGGTCTTGTGAAAATGAATCAAGGTTAACCGTGAGACTGCCAGACCCAATGGGATTCATTTCAAGAGCAGTTTGACTTAAGTCACTCAAAGTAGATGTTTCTTTGTTGGATTCCATGTTCCTCTTGTGTTGTTATCTAGTTTGCACCATAAAATAGGGATCAATCTTCAAGAATGTGGAAGGTGAATTCTCTAATTCTTTGGATTGATCTAACTTTAGGTACAAAAGAGAAAATTTAATATGATTTAAGGATCAAAGGGTGATAATGATATGGGTCTAAGATGGATGTTTGATGGATGATTGGAACCCTTGAGAAAATCTTGAAGGGTATGTTAAACTTTAGGACTTGATTTTGGATTGATTCATTTTTGGATTCGGATTTTGGTGGAGTCATAAACTCTAAGAGTTTGAATCTTTTCCTAGAGTTAAATCATTCACAAGATGCTAATATGTCTAGGTGTGAGAAGAAGGATTCATCTAAACACTCCTATCCAATCAAGATGATTTTGATAATGAACTCCTAAATCCCAAGATGTTGGATGTTATCAAAGGATGAATTTGTTCACAAGGTTTGATAATTTGATCAAGTATGTGGAGAAGGATGCATCTACACACATTCAATCAAACAAGGTGATTTTGGATTGGTTTCAAGTAATTTTCCCAAAGTTTAACATGAAGAATTTTTCCAAGTTTTTCAAAGAGTTCATGATGAGATGATTTTGGTTTTGATGTTCAAAGATGGATGAAGGTTTGATTTTGATCCTAGGATGTTCCTAAAAAGACACTTGTTTACTAGAGCTCGATATTAAAGAACATACAATACTTCTAAGGACCTCTATAACTAAGAAGTGGTTCAAACTAAGCATACATTTCTAGATTGTTCAAAGGAATGAGTCTATAGAACCTTGTCATTTTTTTGCTTATTTTGATACATTGCTTTTGATTGCACTTCCTACTGTATTTCTTGATGACCTTTTAGTGTGACTCCTAAATTTTGAACTTTGGCTCAAGGACTTTTGTTTTGGGATTTTTAATTTCTTGGGAATCATGAGGAATTAACACATGTGTGAGAGCTAATTTTGTTATCTTTTCTTAGTGATTTTGTTTTACAACAAACACTTCTTTGATTATATTTCCAAACTAGATGTTCAGTGTCTCAATTTCTTCGAATACCACAAAGTATGTTATGTGGAATTTTGATGAATTCAAGGAAAGGGTTACCTATTGTTTAACTTTAGTAGGAAAATTGAGATGTAAATCCAAGTGTTTAGAAACCTCTAAGGATAAAATCCCAAGGGCAAGCAACAACACATGAATTTGGTCAATTGTATTTGCCTCCTAAAGGGTTTAAAATTTTTATGATGATGTTAAATGTTTGTTTCCAAATGTTTTCAAACAAGCAAAGTGTTTTGTAACCAAGAAAAAGCACGACCCTATGGATATGAAAGACTATATTTGTTGAGTCCCCACTTGGACAAGTCCAGCTATTCTTATCTTTAGCGAATGGTTAGATGCTTGACCCCAATGAATCTCCTCCATGGAACTCACTTATATGAGGCAACCAAGCATCAACACCCATGAAATTCCCATGGCATGCTTTCCATTTCTACTAAAGACCATAAAAGTGTGGGGCAGCTTCAAAACTACCATTCTTGCACCAACAAATAGATAGGGATTTTGGCCTTTCTACATCAAGGGTTTTAATTGGGACTTTTCATTCATAGGAGTTGAACCAACATGGTGAGAGACCATTATTTCCCTTCTCATCAGAGTCAACAGCCTGATACTGGCATTTATTCCAATACCCACATTTATATCCCAGCTAGAAATACTCTTGGCTTTAGAGTGTTATAGGTTGAGTCGTTCCCTTGGGTGAGTGCTTTTTCCCCAAGGCAGGCCCTCTAGGATAACAAAAGTGAGTAAACATATTCATAGTTCGATCAAACTTCATTCAGAAACAAAGGGAGAACACGTGCAATAAGTAAATACTCACACTCACACAACATTTTGTTCAATTTTAACCCCATAATGAAATGTGGAGGTGATCACTTTATCTCACCCTAAGACCATCAAAAGGCCTTTTGATTCTCAAGATCATCGTGAGGTGCAAGAGAAGTGTATACGTCTTTTTGATGGCGTTATTTTGAGTAATTAATCACAAAAACAAAGTTGCACATGTTCATTTTAAGTCCACAAAGCAATGAGTTTGATTCATTTTAAAGCACCAAAATGAGATATGAAAGTTGTCTTGTTCAATTGTTAACCTCAAACGAAATCTAGTCAATTTTCCTAAAGTTCATTTTAACCCCTTTGCAATGAAAATTGAAAGATTTTGTAATGTTCATTTTAAAGCTAAAAACCAAGTGAGTTAGTCTAAAACAGAAAATTAAAGCATAAGACGAAAGTCCCTAAAAGCATTAAAAAATGCTTTTGAGTTTCAAGTTTGATGCTCAATTCTTCGACTCCAATCTTGCTTTTCTTTTTGCTTGATTCCAATGTTTGATTTTGATGTCAACCTTTACCTGTTTTCCCTATAAACATCACAAAGTCATGACAAATAAGATTTATTTAAAGGAATAAATAATAACTTATCATAACAAATACAGTTTTAAACATAATTTATTTATTAAAACAAGAAAAAAAATCCCTTAGAGACAAATGTTTGAATGATAGATAAAAATTTAGTTTAATGGTTAATACAAGAATAACTTGTTTAAACATTTGTCTCCTAACCCATTTTCAACCTACAAATATATTCAAATTAGATTTAAGACTACTTTATGATTCGTTAATAAATTAAAAAAAAAAAAAGCAAATTGCTCTCCTCCAAAACGTTGCTCTTGCTTACCACATAACAAAATCTTATAAGCTAGACATATATCTTGAAATAAAAAAAATCTTCCCCAATAAATTCCTATATTCAACAAGTATCATATCCTATTTGAGTCTCTATCACACACAAAAAAAAGGGAATGAAGCCCATCTACTGCCATTAATTCTCAATAATCATTTCTACGATTGTCAAATCTGCTCTATGGTATCTTGATTTGCAAATACTTTTAGAAAATTTTAAATCAATGTAATTTGCAAGCATAAAGTTGTGCCCCTAATTCCAAAGACTTTCAAACTAAACTCAGTTGGCATGTGTATGGCCATCGCCCACAATGTGATTTAAAAAGTCTTCAGCTTTTAATGCAATTGGCAAGTGTAAAAGCAAATTCCACAACCTTTGAATGGAATTTATCACTATATACAGATTATCACAAGAAGATTGATAGTGAAGAAAATGTGTTTGGCAGGTGTAAAAACTGATTTCAAACAAAGCTTTAAAAACTTTCAAATCAACGCACTATGACACACTGAAGGTTGACAACATACAGTTTTTGCAACAAAAAAATAAAAGTAAATGCAATTGTCAGGCTAAAAGTCATGTGCATAATGCACATCTTTCAAAGGATCTTAAAATTCAATCAGCACGTGTGAAGCCATTCTTTACAACCTTTAGCCAGCATCGTCCCAGCCTACGTTTGAGACAAAGCAATAAAGATGGTATGCCTTATTAATGGGATGGTGACAGTGGCAGATGAATGTAAAACAAAAATATGTTTAGTCCACCTTGGCTTGTTTTCTAAAAGACACACTACAAATAACTAATGCACCTATTTTGAACCTTCACGTGTTAACCAAGACAGAGAGATTTCAAGCTATCTGTAAATAACTATCACATTCGCACATGGCTCCATGAATGAGAAAGAAATCAAATAAATTATTGAGTATAAATATCAATCCACTTGCCACGTTGAAGTTAATGTGAGAAAAATAGAAAAATTTAGTGAGTGGGTGGAAGTTGCATGGTGGGTGAGTAAGTAGTTATTCATTGAAGTTTCATGGAGATTTCACGAAATTCCAAAACTAATAGACTTCATATTATTTCCTGTCCAACTAAATCCCTCTACAATAGCTCAAAGAGATGAAGTGATTTTTCAAGGAAGTGATATCTAAAATGTGGAAACATAGGCAGGGTATGAAAACTATTTGGTAAAATATCCCAAGAGAACATGGGCTCCTGGAATACCAAAATTCGCACACTATTCTCAAAAAAAAACTTCTATAGAATGAAATATAGATTTGTAAGTAAATCCCAATAGCTCAAAGATGTTAATGTAGACCATTTAATGAAAGATAAATATGTGAATGTAATTGTATGATCATAGAGTTCTTGTACCCAGTCTAATAACTCTTCTACATATCACTACAAATGAATTTAAGAACCAACAAAATATTGTTAAAATGAATTATAAGCAGCTCCTTAACAACAACAAAAAAAATGATTGTGCACAATAGCTAAATTCCAGCCCTCCTTCTAGCACCATATGTGAGTACGTAAAAATCTGCACAAAGCTTAAACTCCAACACTAGTTAGCAATGGGGTTAGTTCATGTAATTGCATAAATACTCCTATGAAATAATGCATAATTCCTCTCAAACAAGATAGCAAAACAAAATAATTAGAAGCATGAAAGAAGCATAATTCACACCTATTCCGTAGTGGATTGGTGTCACTTTTTTGTGAAAAGTGACCCTTTCCCAACCCTTGACAAGCCAATGATGAAGATTCCTTGAAGATGGAGTGGAAAAAATCAGCTCTCAATGTGAAGAGAGTAACTTTGCATAAATTGTGGATGCTAAAATGAGGAATGAGACCTCCAATTTATAGAATATCAAGTTGGAAGAATGCCCAAAAGAGAGCAATGTGGGAGAAAGATTCAACCAATAGGAAGGAGCCACTTGTCACCACATGAGTGGATGGAGGATGTGCAAGTTTTGGTCAATGTGCCAATAAATGAGGTTAGTTGGTATTTTAAAATTTCAAATTTGGCTTGTTGGATGGAGAAAAAGGGACTTAAATGCCAAGTGGGGGACATGTAAGAGGGGAGTTAATGCCATGTTGGAAGGGACAATTCAACTTGATTTTAATTCAAACTTGAGGGAATATTCTCCAAAGATGTCTTGTTGAGGGAAAATGAGGATTTAATAAATTAATTAAAATGCTTTATTTTTGCAAGTGGGAAAATCTAGAGAATGTGACATGCATTAGATTAGATTTAATCCTGATTTAGTTAATTTAAAAGAGGATTAGGTGATTTGACCTTTTTTCTTTAGATTTAAATATTAAACTAAATCAAAGAGGGTGATGTTAGGCTTAAATTAAACAAATTTGATTTATTTAATTTAAATGGATGGCCTTAGAGATAAATCAAATAAGCTTGATTTATTTGATGAATGGATGAATATGAATTAGTTAAATGGATGATGCTAATTTTGCATGTCTACAAAAATAGTACCTATTAAAATTACATAGCTTTATTTCCATTCTATATTCATCATGTAGACAGTAACATTTGTAGCCAATCTTAGTGTTAAAATGTATTTAATATTTCCTTTTCTCATTTATAATTATAATTACCCTTGTATAAGAAAAGTATTATTTTTCATTTGAATTAGTAAATTATTTCATTTATCTAGGCTGGAAGATTTATATCAACTTATAATTGAAAGGGTTACATAATATTTGAATTATGAATATAACTAGAACATCGTATGTCAAATTATATAATGGATGATAAATTTAAATTAAATATAGTATGTAGTTGGGATATGTATGTAGGGATATGCTACTAAATATTCTTAGAAAAAATACCTATTTCTAAAAAAATATAGCCTTGTGTAAGTGAATTCCTTAGGATTTAGTAATAGCCTACTCTTTATTGTGCCCTAGATGTGCAACTATAGAAGTCAACCATGTTCACAAGAATAAATTGATCGATGAGATTTAGTTAGTATGAAATAATTATTTAATTTGGTACAATTCAAGTCATTCAAACCATATTTCAAGGGATGTGGGATTGTGAGACACTATTTAGGAAAAATTTAGCGAAGAATTGATTCTCTCTTGTTCAAAACCCCAAGCCAAAAACATTTAAAATGATGAATAGTGATTGAACATAATAAGAAAGCATGCACTATCTCTTAGATGATGATGGAGATGGTGTAGGGTTAATAGCCTATGATGATGTAAAATGTATAGTTGAAGATTTTTCTGCTCACTTAAGTCTCTCTCATGGACTTTATCTTGATTTTTCCTAGATTTAATGTTGTAATGTGGTCAACACATTCACATTAGGTCTTGGATCCTTGTGAATAATTAAGAATTCTAGGATGTCTTGTAAAAGTGTTGTGAAGTGTTGTAACCCACTTTCACACTTTTCTAGGACCCTTTCATTATAATACACTAAAATAATCCCTTTATATTGCTTACTAAGCCTTATTTCAAAGTGTTGTAAAGAGTTGTAACAAACTTTCATGCTTTTCTAGACTTTTCATCACTAATTCAACCCTTTCTTATGTTTAAATGACCCCTCAATGCACTTTCTAGCCCTACTTAAGTGTATTTTTTAGAATATTCCTGCTAAACATTATTAAATACACTTCAATACCCGACACCCAGTAAAATTGCCTTGGTGGGACCAAGTCGCCACCTGGGGTGACTTAGTCCCACTGGGCATGAAAATCAAAATAATTTTAATTTTTTGGCAGTATTTTATTCTATTACCCTTAAGGTCGGCCTGTGATGTGTTATTTTTGAGAAATATTAGAAAATCAAGTATAAATAAAGGGTTTCTCCTCTCATTTTAGACTTAATTCATCCAACACTCAAGCAAACAATCTCTTAATCATTCTCAAGCATTTTTAAGCATTATCAAGTCATCCATTGGAGTAATTTATTGCACATCTTTAGATTTCAATACCAAGGGTTTGGTGATTTTGTGACATTGCATGTTATTTATTCATCATTCTCTCTTTATTTCATTTCATTATCTAGGGTTTGATTACCAAATCAGGGTTTGACCAAGGAAAACCCCTATTCTCTAACCCTTAACCCTTTTTCCTCTCTTTGCATGTGTGTTTGCAGGTCTTGTATGAAAATTTGTCAAAGAGTTTGGTGTTAAAAATTGGTAAACAATCCATCAAAGTCTTTAAAGTCAACAAATCCCTAATTGAAGCTTGGAGACCTCTTTCAACCCGTTTTCTCTATAATCTGGACCGGACACCTATCAGGAAACAAAGTGTAGAACGAAAGCTACAAAATCCTGTCCTAAATTTCTTGAGATTCCCAAGTGGACTAAGTCACCATCTCTCATGAATTAGTCCCACTACTAGGCCTAAAACATGGTTTCTACATTTCTAAGTACCCATTTGCCTGATTCTTATTCGCAAAATTTCTCTAAAACTAGACTAAGTCGCCCAACTTAGCATAAGTGTCCCATTCATCTTTTCCAATCAACTCTACAGGATTCCAAAGCCTCTCTGCATCATAATTTAGATTCCAGGTGCACCCCTCCATTCTTGTTTAATTTTTTTATCATTTTTTTGCATTCTTAGGTTTTTTTGCATACATCACTATGTTTTCAAACACTTTGCATTTTTTAGGTTTAGCATTAATAATCACCTTTATTTTTTAGTTTAGTGCATTTATACATTGTATTTAGGCATATTGCATCCATCCTTGCATTGATTTTGAGTGTAGACATTACACATTTTGGGTCCATTTCTCTCCTTCTAGGTGAGAAACCCTAGCAGAGTTAGAGAACCCTTGGATACCAACATCGGTGTCCACATTTTGGTGAACCTAACTTTTGAACATTTTCCTTTTGATTTCAAGTGCATTTGAATCCTAGGTTTAACTTGCATCAACATGGCATTAGGTTTTGCATTGTTTAAATTTGCATCCTAGGGTGTTAAAAATTGCATTAGTGAAAAGCTCATATAGCTTACATTTTTGCATCATATATCATTGAAAAACAACAAAATTTTACATTTTCATACTGTAGTTGTATCTACACATCTGAAAAGAATCAAATTGCATTTAAAATTTCTAAAAAATCACACAAAAATCATCACTGCAACTAATTCACCACACTAGGTGACTTAGTCCTTCTACACATTTTGCACTATAATTTATGGCATTTTCTGGACATTTTCTGCATTTCAGTTTTCTATTATTGCATTCTATCATAGTTTCCTTATTTCTTGTTTTTCATGCATTTAAATTGCTTTCATTTATTTACATCATGGATTTTTGATTTAATAAGTTTTGGATGTCATTAAAATCTTTAGTGGACATGTCAAATTGTACCTTTAGAACTGATCCTAGTGAGCTTGAGTCTTCTCATGCTCCTTCAACTCCTCATGAATATCCTCCTCATGATGTGGACATCATTAGAGAAGATGATGATAGAATGAATAAGTTCCTAAATGACTGCCTTGACAACCTTGAAGCCAACGCATCATTTTATCCATCCATGAAACAATAAGACCTCCCTACAGTCTCACCTCCTATAATGTCTGGTTACTTACATCCTGAAACAAATGAAGGACCTAAGTTCCCTCCATCAAGTTGACCTAGTTCTTCTAAACAAGAAACTCCTAAACCATTTTATGATAACAAAGTTACAAACACCCCAATCAACCTTGAAGAAACCTATGGCAAAGGTTTTACCATCTTAAGAAAACAAGGATGTGACACAAGAACTGAACATAACATTCATCAACTTTTAGAACAAAATCTAAAGGATGAAAACACAACTAGGTTAGGATATCAAGATTCTCCTCATGACAATAAGACTCCTTTAGAATATTGGAAGCTTTGCGATGATGGCACAATGATCTTTGATTCCCCTCTTGATCTCAATGTCCTCCTTCCATGTGAAAAACCTTACATGATAAAAATGACAAGGATAATAGGATCACTTTGGGTCCTCCTCCTCCTCCTATCCAAGAAAAGGGTGAATCTAGCAAAAGCAAGAGGCCTTACAAGTTGCAAAAACTCAAGTTTCCTCTCCATCCACCACCTAAATGTGAAAGGAAATTGCAAATCCTTTTAAATAAAGGACTCATATTATTACCACCTATGAATAGGTTAGTGAGCTATCCTAAAGATGCTAACATTCCACATTATGCATATCATCTCATTCTTGGACATAGAAGTGGCGAGTGTCACCAACTGAAAGAAATACTGAGCAAGTATCATTTTGATGGAAATAATTGCTATCCAATAAATCCATAAACCATTACCAACCCCTTTATCATGTCATTGTTGTAGAATTTTCCATTCTCACTATTACATGACCCCTTCCAATCACCTATCTCGGCTCATTCTTGTCTTGTACTTAGTGGGAGCAAGAAGTTGCTAGCCTTGTCCTAGTAATGCATTTGTCCTTGTCCCCTAGCTATGTTTTTCACCTTTTGCTTATCCTAATTGAGATTGGGAGGTGGATGACTTGCTTTATGGTTGACTTGCATCTACCTTACTAGTCTTTTGCATTTTTCTTTTTATTTTGTGTTTGCATGTGCGTATCGTGTTCCCCCGTGACATGACATTTGATGTTATCTCTCTCTTTGTGACATTCTTCTATATGTCATACATAATTGTCACCTTACCTTTTCTCTTTTTCCTTTTCCTTTTTGGGATGACGCAAAGCGTTGAGACTCCCATGTCTCTTCCATGTTGACCCAAAAGGGCCCCCCTTTTCCTTTTTCTTGTGTGTTCCTTTTGGGGATGATGCAAGGCATTGAGACCACAATGTCTCTTTCATGTTGACCCAAAAGGACACTCCTTTTCCTTTTTCTTGTGTTTTCCTTTTGGGGATGATGCAAGGCATTAAGACCGCAATGTCTCTTTCATGTTGACCCAAAAAAAATTCCTTATCTTTCACCTTTTCATTTCATTTTCGCTTGTATTTTTCTCTTGGGGATGATGCAAAGTGTCGAGACATACTATGTCTCTTCCTTTTTGACCCAAATGGATATTTCCTCTTCTTTTTTTGCTCTCTTTGTGTCATTCTTCCAATTCTATGTATTTCAAGAATGATGACAGTTTCGAGCTCTTTACAAAACATTGCAGCAAAGAACATATTGACCTCAAATCCATAGATCCTTTATGTGTTTGGTGTTTTCAAATGTTTGGGGGAAACTCCTTCCTCTTTATTTTCCTCTTCTTCACATGACGTAGCCTTACTCAGAAACATATGACTTGGCATAGGGGCTTCCAAGTTGGCTCTCATGTCTTCTTTCTTTTTGCATTTTTTCATTTGCTACTTTAAAGTAAATGCTCACAGTACAATGTGTAGCAATTCCTTTAAAGTGGGGGCATACATTGGCATTATTCATTTCAATTTTTTGTTTTTCTTTGTTCATAGTGTAGCCTTTTTACTTCATATGATGTTTTTTGTCACTTTGTGGATGACATTGGGTGTAGTGTTCTTCATGAGTGTGATCTATCTTAGAATATTGCATTCCTCTTAGTGGCTTGATTCAATGCATATCATCCCCTAAGTTGTGAATTTTCTACTCTTTGATTGGTCCTTTCTTGGAGATATTGGACACAATGTTCCCTAAGTTATAGACCTCACATGAACTAAGCAAGACTCCTTTGAACATCCTTTGCATGTTACATTTTGCATTTGTTATATGGACACCTTGCATAACACAACTTTCATGCTTGTAGTGTCATCTCATTTGTTCATGAGTTCTAAGAAAAAAAGGCTTTGCTTGTCTCATGAAGCATGAAACGACATTTTCCTTTGTGGCACCTTATTAAAGTTATCAAGAGGTATAACTTTGGTATGCTTGAGCAGGAAGCCCATTATGAGGCATGACTTTTCCCCATAGCTACCTATGTGTGTGTTAGTGCATACCAACCATGAGTGCATGTTTCTCACCCTTTTGGGAATTCTCGCCTGATGGACAACCATGAGTTCTATCACCCTAGAGTGAGTATTCATTTCCTTTTTTTGGAAAAATAACCTAGATCTGATCCATAGTAAGATGGAAAAATGATCAAAGCTTGATCCAAATTTCTTTCCTTTCTCCTTCTCTCTCTTTCATTCTTTTTCATCATTCTCTTGTGTGTTCCTTTGTGCTTATGTTCGGTTTGCCATGGGATCTTGATTCTAGGGGCTTGATCATCCCTCTATATTATTGTTGTCTCATCTCACTAAGCATCAGTGCATTTGGATCTGTCTCAATGTGCATGTTGGGCTACTATAGTGTGAGTTTGAAGCAAGTTCATCCTCTCACTAAAGTGGGGGTTAATGTGTCACCACAAAATGTATAGTTAGACATTTTTACACTCACTTGAGTCTATCTCATGGAATTTGGCTTTATTTTTTCTAGATTTAATGTTGTAATTTGCTCAACACATTCACATTAGGTCTTGGATCCTTGTGAATCATTAAGAATTCTAGGATATCTTGTAGAAGTGTTGTGAAGTGTTGTAACCCACTTTCACACTTCTCTAGCACCCTTTCATTATAATTCACTTAATTATCCCTTTTTATTACTTACCAAGCCTTATTTCAAAGTGTTGTAAAGAGTTCTAACAAACTCGCATGCTTTTCTAGACTTGTCATCACTAATTCAACCTTTCTTATGCTTAAATGACCCCTTAATGCACTTTCTAGCCCTACTTAAGTGTATTTTTTAGAATATTCCCTTTAAAATTTATTAAATGCACTTCAATCCCTAAAACCCAATAAAATTTCCCTTGTGGAACCAAGTCGCCACTTGGCATGACTTAGTCCCACAGGGCACAAAAATAAAAATAATTTCAATTTTCTAGTGGGATTTTAGTCTCTTACCCTTAAGGCTGGCCTGTGATGTGTTATTTTCATGAAATATTAGAAAATAAAGTATAAATAAAGGATTTATCCTCTCATTTTAGACCCAATTAATCCAAAACTCAAGCAATCAATCTCTTAATCATTCTCAAGCATCTCCTAGCATTATAAAGTCATCCATTTGAGTACTTTATAGCATATCTTCATATTTCAACATCAAGGGTTTGGTGAGTTTGTGACATTACATGTTGTTTATTCATTGTTCTCTCTTTATTTCATTTCATTATCTAGGGTTTGATTACCAAATTGGGGTTTGACTGAGGCAAACCCCTATTCTCTAACCCTTAACCCTTTTCCCCCTCTTTTCATCTGTGTTTGTAGGTCTTGTATGTAGATTTGTCAAAAAAATTGGTGTTAAAAAGTGGTCAACAATCCATCAAAGTCTTCAAAGTCATCAAATCCCCAATTGAAGCTTGGAGACCTCTTTCAGCTCATTTTCTACAAAATTTGGACCGAACACCTGTCAGGAAAGGAAGTGCAAACCGAAAGCTATAGAATCCTATCCTGAATTTCCCAAGATTTTGAGGTGGACTAATTGACCATCTATGGTGAATTAGTCCCACTACTAGGCCTGAAAAGTGGTTTCTGCATTTCTGAGTACCCATTTCAGATTCCTATTCTAGAAGAATTTCTCTAAAACTAGACTAAGTCATTGGCGTAAGTGTCTCAGTCAGCTTTTCCAATCAACTCTATAGGATTCCAGAGCCTCTCTACATCAGACTTTAGATTCCAGGTGCACCCCTCCATTCTTGTTTAATTTTGTTATCATTTATTTGCATTCTTAGGTGTTTTTGCATACATCACTATGTTTTCAAACACTTTGCATTTCTTAGGTCTAGCATTAATAATCACCTTTCTTTTTTAGTTTAGTCATTTAAACCTTGTATTTAGGAATATTACATACATCCATGCATTGATTCTAAGAGTAGACATTACACATTTTTGGTCCATTTCTCTCCTTTTAGGTGAAAAACCCTAGAAGGGTTAGAGAACCATTGGATACCAAAATATGTGTCCACAATGTTATAATTTGTTTATGTGAACATTTATATATGCTTTCCTTCATGGTTTGAAATGAACAAGTGATATCCATAAACATAATAATCTAGCCTAGAAATACGCATGAGAATTCACTAGGTTGGCTCACAATGACTCGTAGGAAAATGGAAACAAACTATGAATTTTGGTTTTAGTTTCCAAAGTTTATGTTTTACATCTCTACATGTTAAAAAATGAGCCATTTCTACTATGATGGATCTAAACAAAGGTGGTGAATAATAAATCTATTGATTAAAAATGATTGATAGGGATTCAAGTTATGATGGATACTTTATGGAATAATGACACAAACTAAACTCATTCATGAATATTATACTTGTACATTTAGATTATTGCATGAAGGATATTCTAGTGGAAGTAGGCCCGAAAACTTAAAAGAAATAGGCATAGGTTTCTAAATCCCACCACAACACATCTGAGATCTTTGTATTATTATATCAAAAATTAAAATTTTTAATTTGAAAAAAAAATTCATTGATCGATCCTATAAAAAATATAAATATATTACATCTCTTAAAACTTAGAGAATAAAGTTTATCATAATCCAAAAGTACCAAAAAATATGATACATTGTTAAAGTTTCATCTTTTAGTTTTTATCAATAAAAATATTACTTATTAAAATTACATAAAGCTTTATTCTCATTCTTGTTCATTGGGTTGGAGAATATCATTTTTAGCCAATTTTTTTGCTATTGTATTTAATATTTTATTTTCTATTTTGTAATTATAATAACCATTTTCTAAGAAAAGTGTTATTTTCCATTTAAATTAATAAGTTATTTGGTTTATCCAAGTTGTAAGATCTATATTGACTTCTATTTGAAAGAATTGCATGATATTTTTTTCCTTATGTTTATGTTATTGATGGATGATTTATCAAAACTAGAAAAAAATATTAAAAAATAAATAAAATAAATATACTTGCTATGTGATATTTTGTTTGACATAAATTTGTAGTGTCAAAAATTCTCACCCTTGAAAATTTCACACTATGTTTTTCTCTCCCCTATGTGCGTGAACCTAATTATGCACCTAATTTCCTAATTATGCATGTAATTTCCCATTTTAAAATCATCTATTCAAAAATAAAACATGGGAAATCAAAGTATGCATTTAACATTTTACCCCTGACAGGTTTGATCTCAAAAAAGAAGGAATCTAGTCTAGGATGTCATGTGCCCTAGACCAGCATTTTTGGCTCTAGATTTGAATATGTCAGTGTTAGTAATTTATTACTATAATTTATAATTTCAATTGGCGGCCATTGGTATTTTATTTTTGAGAAATTAGAATAATTGCATATAAATACCTAATCATTTTATCATTTCAAATCCTAAGAAAATATTTTGAGAAAAATGAAGATCCTAAAATCAATCAAGGGAAGACAAGGGCAGACAAGGGAAGATTTATCAATATTATTGCATCACTTTGTCATTCAAGAATCATGCAAGTTTTACGTGATTTTCATTCATGTTTTGTATGTATTTTTTTTTTTGAGAACTGGCATTTGTAAGTATTCAAATCAAATCAAATCAAATCAAGCAACAAGGAAGCCTTGAAGGTGATGAGAATGACTTCATTCCATCAAGGATATTAGATCTAAGTGGTGAGTTGCATAAAATTTCTAATTAATTACTATTTTATCAATTAGCTTCTATCGCTGAAAAGAATAAGCTCTCTTTTATCATCAAATTTGCTATTGTGGAGGTAGAAATACGAACATGGGTTTTGACTTAGGAAAGCCCCTATATGAAACAATTTGTCCCCTCTTTTCATGTGTGTAGCATACATATAAAAATTGAATTTGAGGAAGATTGAGGACAATTTTATCATTCATGCATCAAAACCCTACAAGTTGACAAGTCACAAAATCAACATTTTCTCACCAACATATGAAGTTCTAATAGCCAAACTTGAAAGAGAGAAGCTACAAACAAGGGAACTCAAGCCTATGAAAGTAGAGCTTCAAGATCAAGGTCCTCGATCTAGGGTATCATTGTTTCCTAGACCACCTAGATCTTACTCTTGAGTTTAAACCCCAGGTGCATCATTATCTAGTTTTTCTTTTTTGAAACTCAAATTTGTTTGTGTGTTTTCAATTTGTCATAATTCATATCAAAACATTGCATTTTCATAGTTTACATAATCACATCATTGCATCACATCAAAATCAATTTCGAAACTTCAAAGAATTAGATCCAAGGTTGATTGATTCACTTTTTAGGGTGTAAGTCAATTTCATACCCTTTCCAATCTGAATTCCAATGTTTATTAGAAATGGCTTGATCCTAGTGATCTCAATATTGTACATAGGATCCCCTTTCCAATGAAACATTTTGGTGAACCTAACATATCCCACACTTGAAAAAAAAATTATTTTCATTGCATGCACTCTAAAAATTGATTCAAAACCTAGGTTATTTGAAAATCTTATTGATAATTTGCATTTATTTTCAAAAAAATATCCAACATCATTAATGTTAAAACACATATATTTAATGAGAAGGGGGGTGAATCAATATATGCCTCAAACTAATTCAATTCAATTTATCAATCAAAACCTATATAAATAACTTAATCAGATGACACATTCAAAGCAAAGCACAAAACCATAACACCAATTTACATGAAAATACAACAAGGAAAAACCATAGTGAGAATGATGCTTGGAGTTATTGTCCAAATCTAACCTCATAAAATGAAACAATATTTATAAAAATTTGTAAGTTATTTAACCTTAGGAAGTTTACAACTCCTTTATTAACCTTATAGAATGAGGTTGCAACCGCATAATACAACACTTAAAGAATCAAATGATCAATTGCAATTGCAACACTTTTGATACCTTTGTCTCACTACCTTAAGCACATACACACCTCTACTTTTGGTTCACTACCTCGATAATTCACACTTGCACTTGTTCCTTTAGATCACTACCTCCAGCACCCACTCACACACTTTGGTTGGCTCACTACCTTTCACACATCACCTATACTCTTTTTCTTTCATCCCATTACCTCTAGCATACATCAAACACTTCTCTACAAATTCACATACATTACTTTGCCTTCAACGCACTAATTTAAGAAAATTACATTGATCAAATGCTTGATCTTTCATTTATACCTTCTATGATCTTCAAAAAATTTCTCATTATTAGCCAAACTGAAATGTATAACTATGAAACATGCGACAGCCATGTTAAGTTGGGTTCAAAACATCCACGAGAAAAGGGAAATTCAATTTGGTCTAAGCTAGGAGATAAGGAATACCTAATTTAACTTTGTATATATTCCCATGTTGGTGCACACCACAAAACTTAGAGTGGATAACTTAAAGAATTAAGCCAGCCCAACAAACACTCATTTTATATTTTGGATATCTAAGTTGGATATATCTTATATTTTTTGTAGTGTCCAAAAAAGTAATCCTTTTTCACACTTTATTTAAAATAATTGACACATAATTAAGTTAATTATTCTTTGGAGTGGTGTTGTAAGGTGTTGTACACATTCACACCTCTCTAGGGTCCTTATTTAATTAAAATATATTTAAATTTCACCTTTTACAAATTTTGTTGTGAAGTGTTGTAAGAAATTTTCACACTTTTCTAAGGTCTATTCATTTAATTAATTCTAATGGACCCCTCTTGTACCTAAATCATGCCTTGTTTATGGTGTTGTAAAGTGTTTAAACACATTTTCACATCTATCTAGGGTGTTATTAATTAATTTTGGTTAATTAGACTTAATTGCCCCTTTAATTCAAATTCAATTGCACCTCTCAAAGATCAATCTTAACACCCAGTAATTAAATAATGTAACCTTG
Source organism: Sequoia sempervirens (assembly GCA_007258455.2). Taxonomy (NCBI): domain Eukaryota; kingdom Viridiplantae; phylum Streptophyta; class Pinopsida; order Cupressales; family Cupressaceae; genus Sequoia; species Sequoia sempervirens. The sequence continues at coordinate 90,201 of VDFB02053212.1, read as the reverse complement.
AATGTGGAAATTTTTAGGTCTTGGAAAGTGTGCCAGAACCCATTCACCACTAAGGGCGAATGGGTCCTCCCTTAATAGGGCCCCACTTTCTTTGCATATTTCAACTAGGTTTTTTATCCTCTTTTCACCCCCCGGAGTTTGGTCCTAGTGTGCCATAGAAAAATTGCCCCTTGTCATTTTCATGGCCTTTTAGGTCTTGTTTCATGGTGTTTTTCTATTTTGCTTTGATTTTATGTTGTAACATGGTTTGAACATGCATATTTAGGTACTAAAATTCAAAGAATGACATCTTGTGAAGGTGTTGTGAAGTGTTGTAAGACATTTCCACATTCTTCTAGACTCTATTTATTACAGTTCACCTAAAAATCACCTTTTTATTCATTAATAAGTCCTATTTTGAAGTGTTGTAAATTCTTGTAATAAACTTTCACGCTATCCTAGGCACATATTCACTATTTATCCCCTTCTTATGACTTATTTGACCCCTTTATGCCCTCATATGTCCTATGTAAGTCTATTTTTTAGTATTATCCTGACAAATTAAATTAAATACAACATATTTCCTGACACACCTTTTTAGGTTGTAAGTGGGACCCATTCGCCATGGGTGGTGAATGAGTCCCCCTTGGCCCCAAATTCAAAATTTTTAATTTTTCCTTTCATTTTTTTATTCAAATAAACTTGATGTTGGCCTGTGATGAGGTATGAACGGTTACTAAGGAACAAGATAGTATAAATAAGTGATTTTCACCTCATTTTAGATCTCCTACAATCCCCCCCATTCATTCAAGCATTCAATCTCACATCAAATTCAAGCATTCAAGTATCTTACAGTATCTTATCAAGAAATATTCAAGCACTTTGAAGCAACCATCGACATTACTTCAAACTTGTATCATCAAGGGTTTGGTAAGTTGATAGCATTTTCATGTTGTTAGTTTATCATTCCTTTGCATTTCATTATTTTATTAAGGTTTTGATTACCAAAAGTGGGGTTTGACCAAGGAAAACCCCTATTTGCTAACCCTCAACCATTTTTCCCCTTTGCATGTGTGTTTGCAGACCTAGGTATGAGGATTTAACAAGATTTTTGGTGTTGAAGATTGGTTTACAATTCAACTTGGTGCTTCAAGTAAAATCAAGTCTATTTCAAGCTTGAAGAAGGTTTTTTGTTCATTTTCTGCAGAATTGACTTTGGCAGCCCGACAAGCAGTGATTTTGAGATCTGGTAACATTGCAGAGTTGTTTCCTAATTTTTTAGAAATTTAGGAGAGGACTGATTCACCATCAGTGGTGAATGAGTCCCACCTTACGATTGAAAATCTAAATTTTTTCAAATTTTGGATCTCAATAGACAGAAACTTGTTTTCGACAATTTTTCACTAGGAGGAGGATTGATTCGCCACCCTAGGTGAATGAGTACCACTCTAAAAATTTAGTGATTTAAACCAGTATTCACAACATTCCAGATTCATCAAACTTCACCCAAGTGCACTCAGATTCATTCCTTTTCTTTATGTTCTGCTTATTTTCTTCATTTAGTCCATTATTGCATTACACAATGTGTTTTCAAACATAGCTTAAATTTCACTTTTCTTTCATATTCATTCATTTAGATCAGTAAATTGCATTTATTTTACTTCATTTAGGTTAGAAAAAATTTCACATAACATAATTTGAATGAACCCTTAGCATTTTTGGGCCCTATCTCTCTCCTTTTAGGTGAAAACACCTACAAGAGCAAGAGAAGTCATAGGAACCCCAAAAATCAATAGCTCACCTAGAGAGTGTGCCAAGACCCATTCACCCAAGGTGACAAATGGGTCCTCCCTTAACAAGGACCCTCTTTTGGTTGGCCTGAATTATTTGAATTTTGGGGTTAAATCTCTAATTCAGTATAAATACAAGGTTATTTTACATAATTTCACCTAAGAGAAAAAACTCGAGCAAGATTACAAGCAAGCAAAAAACAAAGAACTTCCATGAGACAAAGAATTCAAGCAAAAATGAAGTTTGGAGCAGCCTTTCAAGATCTTCAAGCTCATTTTGTGTACAATATCAAGAATTATCAAAGGTTGATGATAGATGCCTATGGAGAATCATTAAGGATTCTAGGTGTTGGGAGATGCACAAGTCACACAACCAAGCCTAAATACTTGTTTCCTAAGTGATCACATCTTCTATAATCATCCTATTTGTAACCTATAACAGGTATTTTTAGATTTGTGATTCATTAGAGGGATTAAACATATTCTTTAGTGATTCATCCACATTGTTCATATTACATTCAATAGTTTTATTCTAACACAATTGGGTAGAATTTCCTTTACATTCTCTTGGATCTTAGTCTTAGAAACACTTAAGATTGAGATTGCACACACAATTACATATTTCAGATCTTTATTCATCATCAAAAGGTTTAATTACCAATAAGGGGTTTCACTAAGGCAAACCCCTATCCACCAACAAGCTACCAATTTTTTTTGTAGGATTTAGGTAGATTCAGATTCAGAAATAGGAATTTCAAGGTGCAAGGGAGAAGAAAAGACCTAGAAGTTACAACTCAGATTCAAAGATTTTTGGAGAACCCTAGCAGGACCATTCACCTTTGAGGGTGAATGAGTCCCTATTAAGGGTTGAAGGGAAGCAGATTACAGACATTTCAAGCTTTTTTTTCTAGTTTAGAGTTCCCTGAAAAGGCCTTCTAGGACCCATTCACCTTTGGTGGTAAATGAGTCCTTGTTAGCTTCACAAAAAAAATTGATTTCACCAGGTGCACAAAATCCTTTCCTTCTTGTTCCTCTTGAAAAGATGCAGTTTCTCTATGTTTTGTGTTTAATTTATGCATTTCGTGTTAGATCTAGGATTAGGGTTTGTTCATTAGCCTAATTCTTTCTTCCTACATTAAAATTCAGCTCACCATCTTGTCCTTGCATAAAGGAAAGAGTACAAGATCCTTTAATCTTGTCTCAATTCACATCTTGGGTTGATAGTTGTTTCAAGATTGTTGGATCTCATCTTTTGAATGAAACATCCAATATAGAAAAAGGTAGATTGGGGACATTCTTCTCATCCCTCTCTTTTTCTATGTTTCATTTTGTATGTCCAAATACCCTACATCATCACTCGGAGACTATAGGACATTATCTAGTGATATAGATGAAATAAAGTGTGAGGTAGTGTGGGGTGCCATAGGTTGTCTTAGGGGTAAATGTAACATTTCAATCATCGACCTAGGCGGCGGGGGCATGGGAAGTATTGATAGATTTGAGGATAATGTAGATTTAAAATATTTAGATACAACTAGCGTCACTGGTATATTAGGTCTTGAAGATTCCTAGAAATATAAATTATTGAATGAATATTGATGGTCATATCATTGTTATCTTGCTTATCTAGAACTGAATAATAAATTTACCAAAAGAATTCTTTGAGATGAAAATATGATGTTGCTAATAGCACTCAAGATAATTTTTCCTTTCTAGATGTTTCCCACATTGGGAGGGACAATGAATTTTCCCATGTTGGGAGGCTTTGAAACTATATTTTGGACTTTCTTGAGGAATGATCCCTAGAGGATGGCTTAAGTGAGGGGCCATTATTACCAAGGCTCTTGGCTTTGTGACTCACCTTAGTAGACTAAGCCTCTTCCTTTTTCATAGTTAGTGAACACCTAGAAGTGGGTTGAGTGATAGGGATATAATAGGGAGAGGCATAAGGACAGTCTCAATCTCATACACAAAAGATTAACAATGTTAACAAGTACTTGGTAAGTCTAGATGTAGAACAACTTGCGTGTATTGCATCTACCCAATCTTAATGTCCATTGTCTACTTTTAATCTTTGGATAGATTCAATTCTAAATAGGTCCTCTTCCAAAGTCAAACTGAGATACATTATTTTATATATAATAAAATATCTATAGAACGAACATGTACATCTACTATATTTTATTTTAAAATAATATAATAAAATAAAAAATAATGCATTAACAATAAACAAATACTCAGGCAGAACTTCCTTTCAAATATCCTTCTAATTTCTGAACGACGTCAAGGTAGGCACCTTCTAACTTGTAAACGGCCTGAAATACAAAGAAAGACAGGGTCAGTTGAAACGTTGAATGAAGGAACACTTTCATTACCTGATGCAAACCCATTTCATCATACGCGTGCCGTATGTGATGGGTTTGTAAGAATGGTCATACCCACATTGATTTCTCTCTTCCTTCTTTCAGATCTAAGATTTTGAAGAGGGCGAGAAGTAGCTTCAATTGCACCCCAACATAACAAATCCTCTGCGTATTTCTCGTTTCTTACGGAATGAACAAGATTTACTCCACCCACACAAATCAACCATAGCTTGGAGGATACTCTTCGCCATCACCAATTGATAGATGACAAAATTTATACAACTAGGTCAAAGAGAAACCCCCGTCAAAAACGTTGCAAAACCTAACGGTGTATTAGTAATCAAAATGTATTCCCGCAAGTAAGCACGAAGGGACAATGCAAGCTCATTGATTTAAGTAACTTCCTTCCAAATTTTTGAGGAGAAAAATTAGTCAGAACTACTCCTCCACACTTAAAATGCCTTTAAACCCACAAAATAAGAATGGATTAACATGAAATGTTGTATTATTCCACAAATTTAGTTTGAGTAAGTGCATTTGCGTATAGAAATAAAAATATGTGAACGCGCTTTACCGTTATTGCAACGAAGCAGCCATGCAAGCAGCATGCTTCTTTCCCTACGTTGAAAAGTAGTCTTGGTTTTTCTTTATTAATAGGCCCGCCCCTCTGAAGTTGTAACAAACCCAGTGAGTTTAATTGTTTGTAGGAACACAAGAATAATAGATGGAGGAGCAGCAGCGCACAACAGTTGAGCTTCAAGGAATTACTGGTCGTCCTTCCGAACCAGTCATCCGCCAATTGCTTAGGAATGTTCCCGGATTTCAGAATGTTCATGAGGTTGCGGGGAGAAGAGTTACGGTAAACCACGATCGAGGATCCAAAGATCAGATAGGTAGAAGACGTCGTTTCTTTTTGCATGCGTATCATCCAAATATTCATTTTTTAACATTCTCCCCTACAACTTCTATCCAAGGCATTCTAACCTCTTGTGGTTGACTGTGTTTTTATGTGTTCAGTTAATAAACTGAAGGAAACATATCGCGGTTCTGAAGAAGTACAGAGTGCAGGATGAAACAAATAGAATGTGCAATCGCTGTTTGGGACTTTGAAACTATTTTTCTCTGATTATTATTGAATTATGAATAAGTATCTCACTTCATAGACTTTTATTGTTATTCTATGTGAAATGTAAAATTTAAAATAAAGGCATCACGCTGAAAGTTTGTGTTTTGGTATGTATTTGATATAAGATATGTTATTTTATAATATAGGTATTTAAATTTAATATATATTTGTAGAAGATATTTGTTATCTACAAATTTCATTGTGGGTGTCAATGCATAAATCATTAAATTTAAAGTGAATGGTTGCAAAAAATTTAAAAATTTATCTTTAAATTCTATGAAGCATAGAATTTTGTTAGACGCATTTTTTTTTTCTTAATAATATAATTTTATCTATATTTAAAATATGTATTTATATATTTAATGAAAAATATATTCATAATTGTAATTTGTGTAAATTCAATATCATATGCATATATGTAATCATTTATAGTTTTTCATTTTAAGTGAGATTGAGGATTAGGAGAAAATGCTAAGAATTTTATTATGAAAGCTCATGAGCTATTAATCTAGTTTCCTAATTTATACTTACCATGATTTAATTAATTGTACTCTTAACTTTCCTATCAGGGGAAATGTTCTATTAGATTAATTCATAAAAATGTGTCTAAAAGATAAAAATAACACCCTTCAAACATGCATATCTTTCTAGAATGCTCATGAAAATATAGATTTTTTTATTTATTTTTTGGCATCAATTGAAGTATCACATTATGAATTTTGGATTGACATATATTAACATGTTTATAGGAATAATGATAATGTAGGCTTAAAACTCTACAATCAAATTATTAAGGGAGTGTAGCAAACCTAGATTCCAAATGATAGTCATATTCCTTTTCATATTTAATGATGGTAGCAAGAGCTTTCTTTAAGGGCTAACTAGAAAAATTAAACTACTACCTAAATCAAGCTATGAAAAGGGATTATAATGGTGATTAACTGCATGGAAATTGGGGGGATATGGTTAGTGGCCACATTTTCCTAAAATTAACTCAATCTAACCTTGGAAAAATAATTCAAGATGTGGACACTCAAAAATTGAAGATATGATAAGATCAAGAATCATTGTACTCCAAATTTAGTTTCTCAAATATTAAATATTTTAACAATGATTAAAGTTAAGAAGGTGGCATGATGAGTACACATAAAAGTTTCTATATTTTTATTTCTAAAATATAACATAGCTTCTAGTGTGAAGCCCCCTAATTTTTATTACATTACATATTTTTATAGATTTATTTACAAAAATATAGCTACTAGTGTGCAGTACATGTTGTGTATCTTTTGTATTTTTTATTGAAATTTTATAACTTTCAAAGTGGATGCATCCTAAACATTACATCACTAAATGTGTGCCTCACATAAATTACACAAAACTATATATATATGCATATATTTTAAATTTGGATAAAAAGGATAAAATTTATAAATAATTCAAGATGTGCACACTCAAAAATTGAAGATACGATAAGAACAAGAATCATAGTAATCCAAATATACTTTTTCAAATACTAAATATTTTTTAAAATGGTTAATGTTAACCAAGTGCATGATGAGTACACACAAAGGTTTCTATATTTTTATCTCTAAAATACAACATAGTTCCTAGTGTGAATTCCTCTAACTTTTGTTTTGTTAGTTATTTTATAAATGTATTTGTAGAAATATATCCAAGAGCATGAACTACATATTGAACTTCTTTTATGAATTTTCAAAGTGGATGCATCCTAAAAATTACATCACTAAGTGTCTCCTTCACATAAATTACACAAAAATAATTATGTATGTATGTATGTATGTATGTATGTATATCTATGTATATATTTATATATACATATATATATATGGATGGATACTTATATAATATGTATATGTATACTTATATGTATACTTTTATTTATATATGTATGTGTGTATATATAAATACACATATTTTATGTGTATATAATAAATCACAAAAAAAAATTATACATATCTTTTAAATCGGGATAAATATGATAAAATTTAGAAATAACTAATAAATATGTATTGGAGAAATGTGAGGACAATTTTCAAACAAAAGAAAAATAAATTTCTTAACTTATTCAAACAAAATAAAAATAAATATCTTAACTTATTCAAAATATTGAAAAAAATATATTGATGGAAAGCTAATAAGTAGCTCATCATCTTGATGGAGGTTTCTTAAAAATTCATTACAAAACATAAAGTTGATGAGATTGAATTTGTAAGTAATTATTTTATTTCCAAATATTGAACTCAAGGAATTATATATATATTAGATTGTGAAAAAGATATACAAATATAACATGACAAAAATTTAGTAAAAAAATTGCACTCACATTATGTTTTCATTAATTTTTGTAAAATTCAATGACAAAGATATTTTTTTGACATTGTTCTCTACATTGAATTTTATAAAATATAGCATGTACACATTGTGGCTGTTAAAAATTTTGCATACCACATATGCATTTTTCCAAAAAACATCAAGATTGGCCACTAAATTATTGTTCATTTCCATATGCACTTACCCTAATTCATATATTAATTGATTATATTTTATTTTGTAAATAGTTTTGTCCTCACTTGTAGGATCATGAATGTAGATATTTATTAACTAGATATGTGGATGCAAAAATATGAGCATTAATAAAGAGGAAATATTTTTGATTCATAAGATTTTGACACCCATAGGATATATTTGGTTGATATTTATACCCACGCCTTACCAAATATTTGGTAGCACTAGATATCCAAACAAGATTAAAATATAGTCCTAAAACAATAGATATCAAATTTTAAAAAGTGTAGTTTTGCATATTCCTTAATCAAATTTTACCATCTAGGTATGAAAATAAATTATATATTTTAAAACTAGAAATAAAATTCTACATTTCATATTTTACACCATGTTAATATTCTATCTAGAAGTGTTTCAAATATTTACCCTAAGTATAATTAATTGTGATTTTCAAACATAAATAATTTACTTTTTGGTCATTTTAGTACCTTATTACCTTGAATTCATCTATCCCTTTCCAATTATGTAACTAGATAGATAATATGGTATATTTCTTATGGAAGGTTTAGTGAATATATATTTAGACCCTTATGTAATGTTTGAGACATATAATTTAACTCAAAATACTTATTTGTAGATTGGATTTCAATGAAAAGCAATGTATGAAACATGAATACTTAAAATCACATATTGATAAGCCAATCATCGAACTAATGCGAATATATTCAGATCAAAAAATAACTTCTTATAGAAATTCTTTGAAGCACAATAAATTCTTTGAGGTGAGAATGCTGTCAGGAACCAAAGGGGTTTCATCCTCTAATCTAGGTAATCACTGAGGTTTTATCTAATGCCTACAGCTCATATGGGTTTTCATCCACAAAAGGGTTTAAAACATAATGTTCTAATTGTATATAAAAAGGAACATGATAATCAAATGCCTTCTACAAAATTTGACTACCTATACATATATGATACTAATTCCCTCAAGGGATAGGTCGTCTTGAGCCAAAGTGGCGCCAAAGCGCAAAATTCAAATATTTATATGCTACATTTAGGTCATCCTTAAGACCTAAAGGTTATTCCCACTTAGGGCCAACATACCCTATTGTAGACCTATCCACACGTTCCCTGGATCTCCTCCCTTATCCTCCTATTCCACAATTATCTCCACATAGGTCCCTTGGAGTTAGTGCATATAGATCTGTTTGGACGTACCAGACATAGAAGCGCATGTGGTGATAGGTATTTCATGTTATTAATTGATGATTATTCTAGAATGACTTAGTTTACATTTCTCAAAGAAAAATCAGAAGCTCTACACAATTCTAAAGCATTTAAGGCTATGGTTGAGAATGAAATGAATATTAAAATAAAATGCTTGAGGCCCGATAGAGGTGGTGAGATTACCTCAAATGATTTTAACAATTTTGTGAAGATTGTGGAATAAAGAAGCATTTGTTAACCCCAAGAACTCCTCGGCAGAATGGAGTTGTGGAATGGAAAAATAGAACAGTTCAAGAAGCGGCTAGGATAATGATGAAGGAAGCTAATCTTCCAAATTTCTATTGGAGAGAAGTAATTCATACTACAACCTACATTCTTAATAGAGGTCAAGCAAGAGTAAACAATTTAAAAACTCCCTATGAGTTATTGTATGGTAAATAGACCCTACTGTGAAGTATTTTAGATTTTTGGAAGTAAATGCCATATTAGAAGAAATGAAGAAAATATATGAAAGTTTGATGCAAGATTTGATGAAGGAATCCTCCTTGGATAGTCTAAAAGAAGCAAGACCTACCAGTGTTACAATATATTGAAGAAGATTGTTGAGAGTGCAAGTGTCAAAGTGGATGAAGAACCACATCAAAGTTTAGTACTGAAAGAAGGATATGAATATGATGAATCCCCTTCCAGTGAAGAAGAAAAGGTTGAATACAAAGGAAAAGAGTTGACAATTGAAGAGGAAGAAGCTCTGAAAAAGAATCCTAAGACTCCAAAGTATGTGTAGAAGAATATTTCAGAAGATCAAATCATTGGAGATAATAGAAAAGGTGTGCTAACAAGAAGAAAATATATTATGATAGAGGAACAAGTAGATTTTGTTTACTTTTCGAGGTGGAACGAAAAATAGTGACTGAGGCATGTAAAGATGAAATTTGGGCCAAAGAAATGAAGGAAGAGTTAGAACAGATAGAGAAGAAAATGACTTGGGAATTGGTCCCTTGAGACCGGTAGATAAGAATGTGATTGGCACTAAGTGGGTATTTTGGAACAAGTTGAATGAAGATGGAAAATTTGTGAGGAACAAGGCTAGACTTGTGTATAAGGGTTACTCACAAGTTGAAGGTATAGAATTTGAAAAAACTTTTGATCTAGTTACAAGAATGGAAGCTATCAGGATTTTTTTAGCTTTTGCGGCACATAAAGATTTCAAAGTATATCAGATGGATCTGGGAAGTATGTATTCTTGAATGGTGAACTAGAAAAAGAGTTATTCATTAAACAACTAGAAGGTTTTTAGTTGTCAGAAGATGCTAATATGGTTTGTAGATTGAAGAAAGCATTGTATGGACTGAAGCAAGCTCCCATAGCTTAGTATGCAAGGTTAGACAAGTATTTGTTGCATCAAGGATTCAAAAAAGGTACTACAAATAGCAATCTATATGTCAAAGTTGAAGGAGAACAAGTCTTGATTGTAGTGGTATATGTTGATGACATAATCTTTGGAGGAAATGCATAAAGAATTTGAGATGTCAATGTGTGGGAGATGAATTTCTTCCTTGGGTTGTAGATTAGTCAATTAGAGAAAGGTATATTCATATCATAGTCTAAGTATGTTAAGGTATTGTTGAAGAAGTTTGGAATGGATGAATCTAAATTGCCATGTACTCCTATGGTTACTGATTTAAGTTAAGTAAGAATGATGAATCTCTCGAGATAGATTAGAGCAAGTATATATCAATAATTGGCAGACTATTATACCTTACTACTACTAGACTGGATATCATGCATTCATTTTTTCTTGTAGCTACATTTCAAGAAGATCTCAAAGAATCTCATGTTGCAATAGTGAAGAGGATATTCAAATATTTGAAGGGAACTCAAGATTATGGTTTGTGATATCCTAAGGATATTGAATTCTCTTTGAGTGTATATATAGATGCAAATTGGGTTGGATGTGTTGATGACAAGAAAAGTACAAGGGTATGTGTAGGATCATGATGGGCCAAAAAGTGGCAATATGATGGGTATTTGTAGGGTATGTGACTGACCAATTTTTTTTAGCCAAAATTGATGAAATGAAAAGGGTTTTTAAAGGATATTCTTAGCTTCACACCAATATAAATAATGCTTTACTTTAAATTTAATAAATAATTATTATTCATTTTCTATTTGAATTACGACTAAAGTTCTCATTAATAGGCTGATTGAAAAAAATCTATAGCTTTCAAAAAATATCACATTTTTGGAATCCAAAACATGAATCACGTTCTATGCTTTGCATACTATAGGATTAAAAAAAGAAAAATTAAATTTCATGAATTTTTGACCAAGTTAAGGTAGTCAGACATATGAGTTTTTATATTTTTTAAACGTTATAATAAAAAAATCATAATTAATTATTTACTTGGAAAAAAATTACAAAAAAATATGCATCACATCCGAACATGAGTTCTCTACTTATGTGTAAAATATTATAAAAAAATATTATCATTTTATTGTGGTTAGGGTGGTCAGACAGACACCTATTTCTTATTTTTTCCCTTAAATTTAAGTACTACTGCATTGAAATTTCAAATTTTCACCAAATAGATTTTAAAAAAAACCCTAGTAGTTTAGAAACTAGATTCAATTTGCTACAAATTCTATTCCTACATATTTTTTAAATAATATAGTTAACTTATTCAAATTTTTACATCAAGTTTCCTAACTTTGATTTTTCTAAATTTTTTGCCACTTAAGGGCCTATTTTTTCCATGATGATCCTACACATACCCACAAGTGGTGGTTCTTTTTTTCTTGGAAGTGGGTTGGTTTCATGGCTAAGTAAGAATGATGATTTAGTGTCCTTATCTACTGCAAAAGTAGAATATATTGCAGTAGCATCATGTTGTAGACAAGTATTATGTATGAAGCAAACATTGAAAGATATCAAAGTTTCATATGATGAACCTATTCCTATCTTGTGTGATAATACTGTAGTGTGATCAATATTTCAAAGAATCTGATAATGAATTCAAGAATAAAACATATCTCAGTCTAGTATTACTTCTTCAGAGAGAAAGTTGTAGAAAATGAGGTGAATTTGGAGTATGTGCCTACTAAGGATCAGGTTGCTAATATTTAAACAAAGGCTCTTCCAAAAGATACTTTTGAGTATCTCCAAGAGAAGTTAGGGGCTAATGCCCCTCCTTTCAACTAGATGCATAAGTGTGTGCATCTTTCTAAGAACCATTTCAAGATATATCTCTTGGTCTAGGATTGATACTAAAGGCTACCTCTCAGGAGTAGTAAGTAGTATTATTTGCTAGTTGGTTGAAGAATATTTTGTGTCCCTAAGGGGGAGTGTGTAGGAATGTAAATATGCAAAAAGATAGTGTAGAAGAATGAATGGAGTATGCAGTTGTTTCCCTTTTGTATGTTGTCAAAGTGGGAGGAAAAGTTGAATTGATTGAAAAACCATAGTGTAGAAATGGATATGGTTTGAAGAGCATAGGGAGAGAAAGGATGGAAATGTGTTTTCCTTTTGTATTGATATAAAAGGGGGAGAAATTTAGCTAAAAACCCATGTGAAGAGGAGAGAATAAATGTTGGTGTAAGGGAGAGTAGTGTGCATTGATGCATAGTATGTGTTGTTGGTCAGAGTTGTTGGTTGATATTGATGGTTTTTGATATCAAGTGTTGTCATCAATGAAAAAGGGGGATATTGTTGGAAACTTGTTTTGTCATTGATGTGAACAAAGTATTGTTGCATTGATGTCAATCTTCTAAGGAATTAAGTGCATCAGTTGCATTATGTTTTCATTATTATAGTCACTAGTGTCAACCTCTAATATACGAATGTTGACTAAGTACTCGTCGATATCAACCTCTTGTGTGATTGATATGTTGAGAAGGTGTTGCAAAAGTTTAATTGGTGTTTGTGGTGCTGGTTTCCAAGTTCTTTTGAGAAAATTTGAACAATCTCTACATTTATTCATGGTTGAAGATGTGTGCATGCAGTTTGCACATGATGATCAAATATGTTTTGATATGTTATATCCATATTTTTAGGTTTTAGATCATCTGGCAAAAGAAGTTGTGTTCACTAGTGTGTGAACAATGAAGTAGTGTTGTCTTGGAGAAATGAGATTGGTTTTCATTTCTCTGTGGTGAAGTTGTTGGTGTTGTAGATCTAGGAGTCTGCTTATAATGCTTGTATCTACCTTACATTGAAGCTTTAGGTGCTAAGTTATTTTCAAGGTTTTTTGATGTGTTGGATGTTTGTACCAATATGTCTAGTTGCACAAAATGATGGTGTTCTTGAGTTTCAGGTGGTTACAGTGGTTGTGAAAAATATTTTGATGGTGCTAGAGTATTTTGAGATGTATGAATAGTGTAGAGTATTTTTGTGTGGTCTGTGAGATGTCTTCAAACCTTGAGAGGTGTGTTTGGATTCTATTGTTAGTGTTAGTGTAGGTTTATCTAACTTGGCATGCTAGTGCTAATTACAAAGGATAATTGTTGATTAAAGAAGTGTTAAGAAGCATGTTTGTGTATATTTGAGTGATAATTAAGTATTGGCATGGTTTGGCTTCACTTATTTATATTGTAGAAGTGTTTGGTGCTGACCTATTTGGTGTTACACGGTAGAGGTGTATGTGTTTCATTAAGGCCTACCTAATTTAGATTATTTAAGGTCGTGGAGGGTATACATGCAAGGAGAATTATTGTGTGGAATAACTGTGTGAAGTGAGTGTGATGCTAAAGCACCAAAAAATCTACAAAACTCTAAAACCTTAAACATGGATTAGTCAATGCAAATTCCTCAAATACTTCTATGAAATAACCATGTCAATGCTCAAGAAATGCAACAAATAACAAAAGAGATCCAAAAAAAGGAATTGCAAAAGCAAGAAAAAGTACCTATTCCATATTGTATTGGTGTCAAATGTGCCAATGACCCTTTCCCAATCCTTGCTAAAACTCACAAGATGTAATGCAATATGATAAAGAGAAAAATTAGTTCTTAATTTAAGAGAGTAACTTTGCATGAAGATGTAGATGGATTTGATGAAGAATTAGCCCTCTATTTAAAGATTTTAAAATTTGAAGAATGCTCATAAGAGAGCAATGTGGGATAAAGATTGGACAAATGAGATGAGGCCACTTGTCAACTTGTGAGTGGTTGAGGAATGTGCAAGTTTTGGCCAATGTGCCCAAGAGAGGGAGATTCAAATTTGAATTTGTGAAATAAATGCTGAGTGGGGGACATGAAATGGAGAAGTTATTGCACTGTTGGAAGCGACAAGTCAACTTCTCATTTTCAAACTTGAGGGAATATTCTATTTTTATGCCAAGTTGAAAGAAAAGAAGGATTTTAATAAATCAATAAATTGATTTATTTGTGAAAGTGGCAAAAGCTAGAGGATGTGATGGGTGGTTAGGTTAGGTTAATCAAGATTAGATTAGCTTAGGTGATGATTAGGTGATTTTGACCCCTTTGAATTGAATATTTGGATTTATTTAAATCAAAAAGGGATGGAATATGCATTTTGAGATTTCAATTAAATAAAGTTTGGTTTATTTAATTAAAACGTTGATGTTTGATTTATTTAATTTAAATGAACAACCTTAGGAATGAAATTAATGAGTTTAATTTACTTGATGAATGGATGAAGGTGAACTAAGTTTATTTGATGAATGGACCTCATTAAATGCATGATGCTAATTTTGCATGTCTACATTTTTCCCCTCTTTGAAACAATGTACTTGTTGCGTTGGTTCAAAGAATAATCTTACCGTGACCAAATTTTAAAAAAATTCTAATTTTTCGGATGCCCCAGCAGAAAGAAGTACACTGGTACATTGCTCCCTCGAGAGATCAAGCAAAAATATTTGATTTGAAGGTCGATCTCACGATAAAGAAGCTCAAAATGGATGGTTATGATGATGATGCAAATGTGATGGTGATGTGAGATGGATGGGATTGATGATGTGATATGCTATGATTATGTAATGGATGTTCTATACAAATGCTTAGACTAACAAATCTATATTATGATGATGAAAATGCATGTGAAATGATTGGTGTTTCCTATTATGTATGATATTAATGATATGTGGTATGCTAACGGTTTGTGGATGTAGGATGAATGCATGTTAGTGTAGAGAAAGAAGAAATGAGATGATGACAAGAGGATCCAACAAGTCCATGATCTGACAAGACTTTATTAGAGATGATGATGATAGATTATGAGGATAGATGGATGATTTTCTTATCAAGGATTGGGATTTTAAAAGGGCTACTTACCTTATGTTTGATAACACACATAAGCACGATGCATCAAGGTATAAAGAACAAGGATGGCATTGTACCTAGTGTGATGGACCATGACTCGAAAAATAGATAGGAGTATTCTTGTTCACACTTGACATACAGAAACCTTGCTAGGATGTACCTAACAAAGCAAGTATTTGCCAAGTTATTTTACAAGAACGTCCAACAATCACAGCAGACAAAAGATAATAATCGTTGCCCCATTCCTATCTCTCTAAATCCTTCATTCGGATATCATCGAGAGGTCCTTGGAATGAGCACAATAAGATAAATCAAAAGAAAAGATCAAGTACACAAACAAGCCAATGTTCTTCATACCTCTAGCCAAAGGGATTTGTTTTGATAGGATAAGAATCCAAGGTGATATCCAAAATGATGCCCATTGTCGAACGATATATCATAGGACATGCATTGTATAGGATGATGATGGTTTGATAAGTTGATTGATAGGCTGTTGATATAAAGGTTGATTGACATGTTTGAAAATGATCAAGAATTTGATTTTGTTTTAAAGATTTGTTGTTTGCTTTTGATTTTACGATTGAAGCTTGCTTTTGCTAATTGTTGTGATTGTTTCTATTTATGTTTGCCAAAGGATGAAGGTGATGATCAGTTTATTATGGATGATTGATTATTTCGAGTGGCGAGATGAGACAGATGGATTTTTTCAAATATTTGGATGTTTTGACATTTTAGAATGTTTTGAGGCTATTTTTGGTATTTTTTGAGATTTTCAAATGTTTTGATTTTTATTTTCAAATGTTTTTGGGTTTTTTTGAGATTTTATAAATTTTTTTGGATTTTGTGTTTTTTGAATGTTTTTGGATTTTGATTTTTTTAATGTTTTTAGATTTTTGTGTTTCGGGGCTGATCGAAGATGAGCCTTGCCTATGTTTAAGCTCAGAGACGACATAGTTCGGATACCATGTTTTTGATGTTTTTCTGACTTTTTGAGTAATTTTGGATTTTTGATATGTTTTGAATGTTTTTGAATTTTCGCATGATTTTGATGATTTGGATATGGACATGTGTGAAGATTTTAGTGATCTGTTTTGGGATTTTGTTGAAAACCAAGCTAAGGTTGTTTGATCAAATCGATGGATTGATGATGATGATAACATTGTTGAGGATACACAACAATGTAAGGATTGATTGATTAGGATTGATGACAATAACATTGTTGAGGATGCACAACAATGCAAGGATTGATTGATCAGGATTAATGATGATAACATTGTTGAGGATGCACAAAAATGTAAGGATGGTGTTAAGCAACACAAGGATATCCTGAGATGATGATCTTTTGATTGGATTTGATTAATCATGATTAATGAAGCTTGATTTGGAACAAAAGTTGTTCGAATGATTTGATGTGACGTTGACATGCAAATTAATGCAACTGATACCGATTGTTTTGATTGATGTTCTATGTTTGATGAAGCTTGATAAGGAGCATCTTCTCGTCAAAATGTGCTATGGGCTAGTCATTTTGCTCACAAGTGGTTTGACCAATTTGGTTTCACATTTTCCAATGTTTGGATCGCCACATAAGTTTGAGGATATAGATCAAGATTTATTCTAGAAGCAAGATGCAAATACCTGCCCCCAATGTCTAGCAATGTACGGAATGTCATGGATGGATGCTCGAATAGGTGTATGGATGGATGGATATGGATTATCTTGTGATAAGATAAGGTGTTTGAACAAAGGATGCTCATTTGGATAATGCTTCATGGCTTAGATAATGTTGGACAGGATAGGATCAATGAAATTTACCTGTGTCAAGATGTTTTACCATAAGCAAGTGTAAAGTGTGCCCCAAAATTTCATCAAGATCAAGATAACTTGGATGATGGATGGAAATGGATGAAAATGAATTGGATAAATGGTTCATGGATGGATGGATTTATTATGGATAAGATGGATGAAATGCTAGATTTATTGTGGATGGGATGAGATGCTTTCACCTGAACTAGTGCACATAGATGCTCGATTCTACACATGATGCCTATTTGCCAGGTTTTCATCATGGTCTTGCCCAAAGCGCCACCGTAGTGGTTTTCACTAGAGGATGATTTTTTTCTTTAATATTTTCAATCCTTTTTCTGATTTTTTTGGATTT
This sequence comes from Sequoia sempervirens, assembly GCA_007258455.2. NCBI lineage: Eukaryota > Viridiplantae > Streptophyta > Pinopsida > Cupressales > Cupressaceae > Sequoia > Sequoia sempervirens. The sequence continues at coordinate 72,752 of VDFB02053212.1, read as the reverse complement.
TCATATTTTTTTTATTTTTTGTATTTTTTCTGAAAGATTCATGTTGACCCACCTAGTGGTATCGATGTAGATGCTTCAGTCATAATGTGCCATCGGTATCCTACCTGAAGAAGTTTCTTTGCTAAGATACGTGCACTTGAATACAACTTTTGGGATTCTTGATTTGCTTTGTCAATACCGGAGTTAACTTTGTCTCTGTGCACACAATCTGATAGAGTGCCTTCAAAATCCTTATGATGAAGGGTCGTTGCCAATACATGGTCAATTTGAGAATTGGATATCAAGTGTGGAGGCATGGATGGAGTGTGGTTAGGGATAGAAGATGGTTTGGTTGACAATTTGGAACCTTTGACTCTCCAAGCTTGGGAAGATGAGAAATGATGGGTGGATATGGAAGTGTGCATGGAATTAGGACCAACTACTTGATACACTTTGTATGTCACTTGAAAAGCCTGCTTTTGCTTTTGTGGACATCTTTGATGGATACTTTTCCCATTTTTATTTTTCCCCATAGTTTCTTTGACTGATGGAGTTTGATAGGAGGGTATGTGCGGGATCATGGTATGCCAAAAAGTGGCAATATTTGTAGGGTATGTGGCTGACGACTTTTTTTTCACCCAAAATTAATGAAACGAAAAGGGTTTTTAGAGGAGATTCTCAGCTTTCCAAAAATATAAATTATGATTTAATTTGAATTTAATAAATAATTATTATTCATTTTCTATTAGAATTACGACTAAAGTCTGATCGATAGGCTGATTGAAAACATCTATAACTTTCAAAGCGGTATCATATTTTTTGAATCAAAAATATCACATTCTATGCTTTACATACTATAGGATTAAAAAAGAAAAATTAAATTTCATGAATTTTTGACCAAGTTAAGGTGAATTGAGACAGACGAGTTTTATATTTTCTAAAAGTTGTAATAAAAATTCATAATTAATTATTTACTTGGAAAAAATTACAAAAATATGCATCACATCCAGACATGAGTCCTCTACTTATATATAAAATCTTACAAAAAATATTATCATTTTATTATGGTTAGGGTGGTCAGACGGAGACACCTACTTCTTATTTTTTCCCTGAAATTTAAGTACTCTGCATTGAAATTTCAAATTTTCACCAAATAGATTTTATTTATTTTTAAATAAACCTAGTATTTTAGAAACTACATTCAATTTTCTACAAATTCTATTCTTACATATTTTTGAAATAATATAGATAACTTATTCAAATATTTACGTCAAGTTGCCTAACACTGATTTTTCTAAATTTTTTGCCACTTAAGGGCCTGTTTGGCATACCATGATCCTGCACATGCCCAGGAATGATCTTTCTTTGTATTCTTTGGTATCCATGTGTATTTGATTTGTCCATTATGCTTCTTGACTTCTTTTTCTTTGATAACATTCTTCGTACTTTGATTCAAATCTTTCTTTTGAAGTTGGTCCCAATTCTTGGATGGGGTGATGGGTGGAAGAAGATTCAAGATGTGACTGGTTGTAGTATTGGCATCGGTTTCATCATAAGGATTCTTCATGCTTCCTATGTTGACATTTGCTTGAGACGAAGTTGCCCCCAGTATTGTGGAAGTAGTACCTTCATGCCTTGATTTTGCGTGTTCTGAGATGTCTTGTTTAGTAAACATGCTCTGACAAATGACCACTGTAGATAACATTGTTTCAATTTGGTGCTTCGCTAACTCTAAATTATACTATTTTGTCTGACTTGTTTCCTTAGTGGATAATGTTGTATATCTGCATACCTAATGTCCTTAGTCTGAATTCGAGATATATCTGATCTTGATGTTGATAACTCAGTTTGACTGTAGGAGTTAATAATCTGCTCTTTTTGTGTAATAATGTCAAGAGTAAAGGGATCATGTTCTAAATAAAGATCTCATCTATGTGTTTATCCATAGAAAGCGTCTCATGGGTAGATGGAGGACTATGTGCATTATGTATAGATAGGAGAGTGTCCATTAGATCATTGTAGTATCTTTTAGATACAAATTCTTGATCTTGAATGATTTTGGAATTGATTTCATCATGCTTTGGATCAAGTTCTTGACATGAGTCAGTTTCAAAGGATGGATTGCTTACAAATAGTTCTTGGATATCTTCATTAGGCATGGGAAGTGGCTTAATATCCTTTTGATCTTTGAGTGGACTTGGATCAGGTGTCGAGTTGAAGATTCCTTCAATATTGGCAATCATGAGGTCGAAGGATGTCAATATGTCTTGGAAAGGACCATTGCTAGACTTTGGTGAGAGATATTGATCATGCTCTAGAATAAATTCTTGATATATGCTCTCTAACTCATTAGGTGATGTAGAGACATTTTCAACATGATCATTGGTTGATGCCTCGTTGGATGAGGTGAAAACATCTTTATTGATGGATAGATCTTGATCATTGTTTTCAACAATTGTGGTGGAGGGATTTCCAATGTCTTCAACCATAGGGTCAAATGATGTTGACATTTCTTGAATTGGATCATTGTTGGGTATTGTTGGGTATTGTTGGATCAATGTGCCCTTGTGGTGTTTGAATGGGATCATGGACAACCTAATCTTGGATAATGTTCTAATTTGGGATGATGTTTAAATTTGGCATTATGGGTTGAAGTTGAACTTTGTTGGGAACCACATTGCCTTGATTTAGGTAACTTTGATTTTGCATGGTGTTACCTTGACTTGGGTTAATATACAGAGTCGTTAACATCTTGTTTGGACTTTGAACAGTATTCATATGATTTCTGAACATATTTATCCCAAATTTTACCAAGTTTTGACTCAAAACATTCATGTTTGGTAAAGTTGTGCATGGTATATTCTCATTTGGCATGTAGAGATTTGATGGGATGATGTTGTTTGTTTGAAAGCTCATGCATTGATTGTTCGGTTGACAGACTTATAGGTTTGGATTTAGATCTACCATCGGAAAAGGTGTTCCAAACTCTTGACTAGGCATACTCACATTTGTACCATTGAAGTTTGTAGGAAAGAACGTTCCCATGTACAAATTGTATAGATGTGAGTGTTGATAATCAATCGGCATTGTAAGGCTTTGAAAGTTCAATTAATTTGGATTACTCATGATGTATGGATCAAGTTTATATTCCATATTCCTCTTGTGTTTTGACCTTGTTGCACAAGTGACCTCTAAGGTGTTTAGGACCAATGATGAGGTGAATGATGAAAGGGGTGAAGGATATGGATGTTTGGACATTTAGGAACTTTGGATCAATGCTAGACTTAGGGCTTGATTTTGATTGGTTTGATTGGATAATGAACTTGTAAACCCTAATATGTTGGATGTGATTTTAGGATGAACTTGTTCAAAGGATTGCTAATTCAATTAAATGTATGAGAAAGGATGCATTCCCACACACCTAACTAAACAAATGACTTTGATTTGATTTAAGGATGTACCCAAGTCTAGATAATGATGTTTCCAAAGCTCTAAAGTTGTCTGGTGGGATGGGTTTTTGATATATTTTTGGGATGGGTGAAATGTTTGATTTGATCTTAAATGAACCTAGGAAGGACTTGTTTATGAGACCAAGATAGTGAAGAACATGCCTTTCTCTAGGAGTAATTCAAAATCAAAAGACCAATGTTTGCATGAAAACCATATGACCAAAATATGCCAAGCACATGTGTGGGGTCCAATTGATTCAATCTTTGCTTAGTGGATTCTTTTTATCACAAACACACTTCTTGATTAGTTTTTCAACTAAATGTCCAATGTCCTGATTTTCTTTCATCCAACAAAATGTATTATGTAGAAATCAAGGAAATCAAGGCAAAGGTTGCCTAATTTTGACCTTAGTGGGAGAAAATTGAGATGAAATCCAAATGTTTAGAAGCCTCTAAGGATACGAATCCCAAGGGAAAGCAATAACATGTGAATTTGTTCAAGGATATTTGCTCTTCCTAAAGGGTTTGAGATTTGATGCTTATGTTGAATTTTTGTTTCCAATGTTTTCGATCAAAGCACCATGTTTTCAAACTGACTCACAAGCAATATAACATCCTAGCTCAATTGGTACATTTTTCTTGGTGGGCTTGCCTCATGCCCTTTGTAGTAGAAGAGATGATTTTACATGCAACCAAGGAGAAAATATAAAGGTATGTTAAGAATTAAGTCTTAACCTCTATATTTTAACCAAGATCGGACATGGCAAGTAACTTCTTGGAATCTAAGTTCCAATGCACCACTTTGATAAAATCGGTCAATGAGTTAATACGCCACTACAAACAAGGGTTTTATTTCAGACTTTCTATTCGTGGAGATTGACCCATACGGCGAGAGTCCCCTTTTGGATCCATCTCATCGAAATCAATTGCATGATATTGGCATTTACTCCAATACCAACATTTATATCCCAGTTGGAAATACTCTTGGCTTTAGAGTGTTATCAATTGAGTCGTTCCCTTGGGTGATTACTTTTTCCCCAAGGAAGGCCCTCTAAGATAAACAATAGCAAGTAAACATATTCATAGTTCGATCAACCTTCGTTTAGAAACAAAGGGAGAAAACATGCAATAGGTTTACTCACACTCACACAATATTTTGTTCAATTTTAGTTCCCTAAAATGAAGTGTGGAGGTGATTAATTACACAATTTAATGTCACCAAAAGCCTTTTGATTCTCAAGATCGTCGTGAGGCGTGAGAGAAGTGCATACGTCTTTTGATGATATTAATTTGTGTAAATAATTACAAAACAATAAAGATACACATTCATTTTATCCTTCAAAGCAATGATTTGATTCATTTTAAGCACCAAAGGAAAAATGAAGCTTTGATTGTTCAATTTGTTAACCTTAAACAAAATCTAGTCAATTGGCCTAAAATTCGTTTTAACCCCTTTGCAATGAAAATTGAAAGATTTTGAAGTGTTTGTTTTAAAACCTAAAGAAAAAGTGTAAGTTGATTTAAAACAAAAAACTAAGGTGTAGATGAAAGCCTTAAGCATTTAAAAATTCTTTCGGGTTTCAAGTTTGATTCTTAAATCTTTAACTCCAATCTTGCCTTCGCTTTCGCTTGATTCCAATGTTTGATTTCAATGTCAACCTTCACCTTTACCTTTTTCCTTTGTTCTCCTTTGTCATTTTCTACTGCATTGTTGTCTCTCCTTCACCCGTGCACTTTACTCCTACTTTCAAAATGACACAGTTGGCTAGGAATTTAAGGAGGTAGTTGGGATCCATTTTCAAACTACCCTAGTCTCGAGCAAGAAGACAGCTCTACGAGACTTGTAAATAGAAAGAATAGATTATCAACACACTTTAATAAAGCAAACAATGGATGGTAGACCAGAGGAATACCGTTGAAGGAAATATAGGTAGACCATTCATCATCCCTCTGTCATTGTACAACATTTTTTAATTTAATGCTTTCTTTTCATGGAGTTTTTAGCCCTTGACCCAAAAGAAAATTTAATAGACAAAGGATGTTATTAGCAACTGGACTCAACCTTCCAAAAACCATCATATTGGAAGATGCGTGTATGTCTAAGAAAAGTTATGTGAAGCATTTAAGGTGATGTTGTTTTCTTCATGATAAGAGAGGCAATAATGGCCATAGATGGGGCGAAAGTTGTGGAACTTATATTTACACCCACCAATTGCAAAATATTTTTTAAAAAAACACAAAACCTATTCGCTGGCCTACACAAGTAATGCATATGAGTTAAATGCACAAGCCTGGGATTGAGAAACTCACATTTTGCTTCCTCTAGAATAGCCCACAGGGAAGATGTTGAATTCTATGAATTCAGTGAATGATGTGGCTTTTATGACCTATTTCACCATTTCTCGACATAGTGTTGCACCTCTTTCATTTCTCTCACTAATGGATCAATGTATTTGTTGGAAGCATGAAGAAAACAAAAGGTCAAAAAATCACATGACTAAAAGATATCCCTCCAGGAGTATTCCAAAGGTGTGAAGTCCAGTGAGCAGCAAATATCATTTGAAGATCACTTAGGGAGTGCCAGATCATGGCACAAAAGCAAAACACATTTACTGGAGAAGTTCAAAGGCAGTTTGTGCAGTCAAACTCAAACAAGCACAAAAATCTAGAAGAGGAAGTAAGGCTTTCAACACAATCAAAGATATCTCCTAACAGGTCCACTGTTAGCACAGTCAAAGATGGCTATATTGGTTTGTTAAAGAAGTCCATTGATTGAAGGGAAGAAAACCAAAAGGCAGTCAGGTAGATCTTATGAGGCTAACAGATGTCTCTCATGCTAGCTTTTTTTTTCAGCTATCTTAGAAAAAAAAAATGTTGGACACAAATTCCACAAAAGATAAAGATGATGATAGTTTATGGAAAACAGAATTAAATTCAGAAATTCCTGTCCTCTATTTACACAGAGTGTTCTTGAAACCCCAAGACAAAAGATGAACTGTCAAATTTTCAAAGAGTAGGATCATGAATAGAAGCATAGATATGTGAAAGTAATGCAACCTAAAATATTTCCAGCCAGCGACTTCAAATTTTTATAGCTATAAACTTTGATACAAACACCAACAGAGATTGTGCCCTCATAGGTGAATAAGAGTAGAACAGATAGAAAGATTTACTTTTCTAAATAAAAACATGATTAACTAAATCAGGAAAAATGCCATATTAAGACAGCAAGATCTTTAAAACTTAGCCCTCCTAGCGCCAATATGAAGCACCTAAAAATCTGCAAAACTCTAAAACCTTAAACATGGATTAGTCAATGCAAATTCCTCAAATACTTCTATGAAATAACCATGTCAATGCTCAAGAAATGCAACAAATAACAAAAGAGATCCAAAAAAAGGCATTGCAAAAGCAAAAAAAAGTACCTATTCCATATTGGATTGGCGTCAAATGTGCCAATGACCCTTTCCCAATCCTTGCTAAAACTCACAAGATGTAATGCAATATGATGAAGAGAAAAATTAGTTCTCAATTTAAGAGAGTAACTTTGCATGAAGATGTAGATGGATTTGATGAAGAATAAGCTCTCTATTTAAAGATTTTAAAATTTGAAGAATGCTCATAAGAGAGCAATGTGGGATAAAGATTGGACAAATGAGATGACGCCACTTGTCAACTTGTGAGTGGTTGAGGAATGTGCAAGTTTTGGCCAATGTTCCCAAGAGAGGGAGATTCAAATTTGAATTTGTGAAATAAATGTTGAGTGGGGGACATGAAATGGAGAAGTTATTGCAATGTTGGAAGGGACAGGTCAACTTGTCCTCATTTTCAAACTTGAGGGAATATTTTGTTTTTATGCCAAGTTGAAAGAAAATAAGGATTTTAATAAATCAATAAATTGATTTATTTGTGCAAGTGGCAAAAGCTAGAGGATGTGATGGGTGGTTAGGTTAGGTTAATCAGGATTAGATTATCTTAGGTGATGATTAGGTGATTTTGACCCCTTTGAATTGAATATTTGGATTTATTTAAATCAAAAAGGGATGGAATATGATTTTGAGATTTCAATTAAATAAAGTTTGGTTTATTTAATTAAAAGGTTGATGTTTGATTTATTTAATTTAAATGAGCAACCTTAGTAATGAAATTAATGAGTTTAATTTACCTAATGAATGGATGAAGGTGAACTAAGTTTATTTGATGAATGGACCTAATTAAATGCACGATGCTAATTTTACATGTCTATAGATGCAAAAGATGTGAAAGTGATCAAGTTTGTTGATTTAGTGTGAGCCTTAATGCTTATGACTTCCTAATGTAGTGAGTAAAAGGTGTCTACATTTTAGTCTATTTGATGAGTTGTTTGTACTTTAGGGGAACTACACATTTAGCATATGAGAGACGCATTGTTAGCAGTTAAAATTGGTAGTAAGCTACCCCTTCTTCTTTCTTCTTTCTTCTGGATGGCAATTCCTTTGGTAGTGAGCCTTTCTTATCTTTTTGGGAAATGATCTATTGGTAGTGAGACTTATTATATTCAATGTTTCAATTCATATATTAGTGATCTAATCCTTACCATGTTTTTTACCTTCTTTGGTTTTCTATGTAAATCTGGTGTTTTTATGTGTTTGGTGTGTATGCATTATTATTTTACAAGTTTACATTGTGTTAATGCATGTTAAGGGTTTAATGTTGGATAATGGTTTAAGAACTAGTGCATGCATATCTAATTGTTAATGAGGTTTTTTATCTTTAAAAGTATACAACTTATTCATCCCACCCCTCACCCCTATTTCAATTGTCCTATGCATCTAACAAAGAGGGAATTACCTAATTTACTTCCATTTTAGTGACCTCAATTTCTTCTTCCTTATCAGGTCCAAGTGGGTAATCAACCAATGATGGTTTGTTATTTCTCCTCTTTTTCCGAGTTTGTTCCCTTGGAGGGGAATCTTATACAGTTACATGCAAAGGAAATAATGACACTTGTGGGGTAAATGATCGATAAGGCTTCCTTATTATAGTTCATTTAGACCTTCTAATGAAAGAATAAATAGATGGAACAATCCTAGACTGATATGTTGGTCTCTCCTCAAGAACTGGGATCTTCCCAATTATTCTTTCAATGTTATTTAGGATCATTTGGATCCTATCAATTGGGTCCCTTATTTTAGAAAATGTAGCTTGAAAATCCTTATTATTTTTTATCTTGGCATCCTCTTCTTTTCTCAATCCCACCCATTTGTTCTTTCTATCACTAGCCTCTTCATCATCCCTACAATTCCTCAAAACATCTTCACTAAAATGGAGTTGATGTTGGAATTTTTACCGTTTTATGTTGATACTAACTTGATTAATGAAAAATTTGGGATGAAAGGCTATTTAAACCTCTTGGGTCATTATATAAAATTGAATCATTGGATAAATTTGTTCCAATCCCTCCCTTATGACTATGAAATTAAAGAAGGTTGTATAAAATGGAAAGAATGGCCCCTTCTTTTTCCCATTTAGATGGGCCTTGTCTAAATCACTATTTTTCCACATTAATTCAAAAAATGCAAGTCTAAAAGGCACATATTTTTGTAATACATGGGGACCAATAGGGCACCCATAAACTCTTATGATTGTGGATTCAATGTGGATATACAAATCTCCCTAATTATGCTAAAATCCCAATTTCGGTACCTATCTTTAGGTCTTAGTAAATCCATAATTTCCTTTTGCAGCCTAACCTCTTCAACCCCCAAATGTGTTACCATATTTTTTACAAAATTATTCTCAAACAATACAAAATTGGATGGATCATAATGCCTATGCTAGACGTGGGTCCAGCATTCCAGATAGGAAGAAGGTTTCCTCTTCCATATTCCATGTGAATTTACAAGGATTTGTCTCATTTTCCTCTTCCTCCATATAAGAACATATGGCACAAGAATGAGTACCATGTGAAATCGACCACCTTGTTGCTTTTCTTGATCTCCACTAGTTGCTTGTGGATGGCATTGGCAATGAAAGTGGAATTTAATTCAAACTCAATATTCACCATGGTATGATGGATATCAGTAGCCATGTACATGAGAGGAATTGATATTTTTGTTTGGGAATCACCCCTAATACTTGGGTCAATGCATAGTAAGTTCTGATAAAATAATCTTCAAAGGTATCTAGACTAAAGGGCTTCACCTCATGGGTAGGGATTCTCCAACCTGAAATCTAAACCTTGGGAGCCAATGAACCCTAAAACTATTCTTATCTTGTTGGTATTTTTTCTTAAATAGGTCAAAATCAATGACCTTGTTGGCAACCAACTTCAAGCAAAAGACCTATGTGTTTAATGGTGAAAAAGAGGGTTGCATCAAAATGCATCAACAAGATGATGAACCACTACTTTCCATCATAAAACATTGAATTATGTGTGTGATAAGATATCAATAACAATATATAGAAAAGAGGCTTCCAAGGTCCTTCCATCTGTGTTTTGTGTAATAATAATGAGTGTAATTCACACCTCTCTTTTAGTGTCCTTATGCTAGGTGTATTTGGAATTTTTGGTGGAGAGTTTGGGGACATTCCTATGTTCATGCCTCTTCTTTGATAGAGTTTTGGGAAAGCTTTGGGAGGCCCCCTACTAAGATGACTTTTCTTCAGATTGCTTGGATTATTGGCCCTACCTTTATTATTTGGCATCTTTGTCTTGAGAGAAATAGGAGGATTTTTGAAGATGTGAAGCAAGAAGGGGATCTTTTATGGAGGAATATCTTCAACAAGATCGAGGAGACTAATTTAGCTAAGTGTGATCCATCAGTTACTATGGATCCAAGTGATATGTCCTTTCTGAGGCAAATTCATTTGGAGGGCAGAGGGTATGGTTGCTCTACTGGTAATGGCCCTCGTTAGGTCAAGAAGAAGGTTCATCAGGAGGGTAGGTAGCAACCACCTCCTTAATGAGTTCTAAAGATAAATAATGATGGATCTTCAAGGGGGAATCTTGGGCATGCTGGGATTGGTGGTATTGGCAGAGACAGTAATAGAGGTGTGGTATTTTTTGTTTTTATTTATAAGGGGCACCATTCTAATAATCTCATGGAGGCTTTAGCTATTTTTCATGCTATTGAAAGGGGTTGTTCTCTGGGATGGAAGAGGATTATTTGTGAATCTAATTCACAAATTGTAGTTGATATACTAAATGAGCAGATATTTGATGGTGTTAACTGGAAACTAGTGGTAGTGATCAAATAGATTATGAATCTATGCAACTCTTTGGAATTTTTTTCCTGCTATCATATTCCTAAGGAATGGAATAGAGTGCCTAATCTTCTGGTGAAGTGGGCTTCTGAGCACATGGAGAGGTGGATTATAGATGATTGGGGACTTTTATCCTCAAAACTCTCTATGTCACTCAAAAAGATGATCATGGAAGACCTTCATATGTAATTGGTTCCTTTGTTGGGTTCCTTTAGGCAATTTTTTTGTGGGGTTGGTTGCTTGCTTTTGTGGGCTTTTGACTATTTCTTTGTAATACTTCTTTGATTCAATAATTTTTAACCCCTTTTTTAAAAAAAAAAAAGATGCCACTAACAATTAGAAGCTAACCCTAACTATTATAACAACTATGAGGAAATTTTTTAAAGCTCAAAATGATGTGTGCCTTACTGCTAGAAGGTTGTTTTTAGGGCACAAAAGACTCATTCACCTTTAGTGCAAAATGGGTCCTTGTTAGGGTTTCTGAAACTGAGATCTAGGTTATTTTCCTTGATGTATGCACTATTAGATCCTCAGTTGTCAACTCTCGAAAACCTGTAACAAATTTTGTGGCTTCAATTCTTTGTTCTTACACTATGAAGGTCAACTTTGCAACTTGATAACTTTTGTAACTTCGCTCTAAACTTCTTCTCCACTTGATCTTCAACCTATAAATCTAAAAACACGCATTCAAGGGAAGGAAAACTTGTTGATTGTTAGTGAATAGGGATTTTCCTAAGTCAAACCCATTTAGGTAATTAAACCAAATGATGAAATAAGGAAATTGAAGCATGAAACATGAAACATGTAATTGATGATACCTTGGATGTTGTCTTGGAGTATAAATCTACAATCTAGCATGTAGTGGCCATGAAGAATGTAGATCTTAGATGTGAAACAAGGCTTGTAAGTAGATCCTCAATACTACATCCACTATCTTAGCTCAACAACATGCAAGAATGTACTAAACCCTTGTCATGATGAAATGATCTTGAATTGCTGCAATAGAATCTTGATAATTTTCTTTGAAATGCTCTTGTAATGCTCTAATGATTTTAAACTTGAATGCTTAGGCCTCTTGTAAACTTGCTCTAGAGATCTTGTTTGAATTTTTAAGTTGACCCCATATTTATACAAGCTCTCATAGAAATCGAGGCCCCCTATTTTGATAGTACTTTTTTTTGCCATTTACAAACCCTAGTTCATCATAGAAAATGTTGGAGCTCTGTAAATTCTCTCACCAAATTATTTAGATGCCAAATGAGTTAATTGATGGCTCTGATTGTATAATTTAGAGAAGAAATCATGATGAAAACCTGATGGCAATCCATCATGTCTTCCATTAATCTCAATTTTCATGAGCCAAGAGCCTCTAGCTATCTGTTCTCCAATTTTAAATGTGGGTCATCCATTTGATGATGATAGGACAAGAGCTAATGATCAGAAACAATTTGGCTAGTTTGTAAATATTTGACATGCATTGACATATTTTCAACTAATAAATTCAATCCAAGTGGGGTAACTTTACATGTCATGAAAGAAAATCCACCAAAAAAGACAACTTAAGAATAGCTGATGTCATTAGGTAAGCCACGTGGTAGCTTTCTGCAATTCTGCAACCTAAAAATATAACCACTATAAAGAGCTTACAAACTCTCAGAATCCTCCTAATATTATGCCATGTGTCCAAATTCCACTAACATTTGATAGAACACCATTAGAAATATTGAGAACACACCACATGTCCATTTTCTACAATTTTGTGAGCTTCATTTAGGTCTTCTCAAAACATCTCGTAAACTCACATAATGCCTCAAAAGTGTGTCATGTGTCATGTCTAGGTCCTCATAAAAGACTTGTAGCTTCAAATAGTGCCTTGATGCCATGTGTTGTTCATTCTGTAGTATTTCAAACCTTTAGTACAACAAACCTCTTGTGAAATGATAAAATCCACTTAAAATGAAGACAGTTGTCTATGCTTTCGCAATTCCATAGAGCATTATTTCCTTAATAAAATGTTCCTCGCAAACTCATGGAATAGGGCATAAAATCAATGGGGAGCATATATTAGGTGTGGGAAACTTAAGCAACTTTAAAGCATGTGCTCTTAAGAACAACCTTGAGTTACTAGGGAATAAAGGGGCAAAAAAATTAATAAAGGGGAGCACAACAAAGGACCCTAAGTAGTTAAGAAATATTTTAAAAACGGGTCCAATTGATAACCTAACAAAAGGGATTGATAAAGGCACAGAGTGAAGGCCTTAAATTGCAACTTAAAGATTGGGTAACCGAAGCAGGTGGTCAATGCAAAGTTAAAAACAAAACTATAATGACATTTCCTAGAATTATTTTTTCTAGGGTTTCAAAGCCTGAATGCATACATAAAGCAAGATTTTTAACAAACCCTAACATGAATTGTTACATTTTAAAACTTGGGACTTAGGGAAAAAACTGAGAACCATAAGAATGTGGAAAAAGTACTATCAATTCCTAGAGCTAGGTGATGGCTTAGGTGGGAGGCTATTATTTCCAAGGCTCTTGGCTTTGCAGTTCACCACTATGGACTAACCCTCTTCTTTTTTTTGTAAGAGGTAAACATCCATAAGTGAGCTAAGTGGTAGGCTTAGAATAAGGAGGAGCCAAAGAACAATCTAGATCTCATGCTTAGAAGGCTAACATCAATAACAAATACTAAGCAAGTTTAGATAGAAAACATCTTAGATATACTCATCTATCTAATCTCAATATTTATTGTCTTTATTAAATCCTTGGAGAGATCCACGTCTTCATAGATCAAGTCTTTTAAGAAAAAACCAAAATATAATATTTTTTATACAAATATAAATATAAAATAACTATAAAGTATTTATAGTACATCTAAAATGTTTTATTTTAAAATAACATAATAAAATAGAAAATAATACATTAACCAAAAGAATCCGATTTTAATTTAATTTTAACTTCCACGACCATAATTATTTTGAAAAACTAAATTACTTTACCTCTTGGACTATCTTAGAAATTTAGACGCCCTCCCGAGAGGAAAAAAGAAAGAAAAGTGATTGTTTAATTTGAAATTTGAACACTTCGAGATTGATATGGAATACTCGGACGGAACTTTCATTCATTTGTCGTCCTAATTTCTGGACGACATCAAGGCAGGCACGTCCATCTAAAATAAAATAACTGAACATTAATCAAGTAGATCTAAAGTATTTTATTTTAAAATAAGGAATTTAATAATAAAAAGTCTGATTTTAATTTTATTTTAACACCAAGTCAGTCAGACACGTTCTAATTTATAAACGGCCTGAAATACAAAGAAATGTTTTTCCAAACACTTGGTCTGTTGCACCGACAAGACCGTTGAATGAATGCAATCAAGTGAAGGAACACTGGAATTACCATTTCATAATGCGCGTGCCCTCAGTGTTATCGTTGCCATTTTTGGTGGGTTTGTGAGGAGAATTACTTCATTTCTCTCTTCCTTCTTTCAGATCTAAGATTGTGAAGAGGGTGAGAATTCCATTCCAACGTAACAAATCCTCTACGCGTCTCTCATTTTTTAATAGAACAGAGGAGATTTTCTCCACCCACACAAATCAACAATAAATTGGAGGGTACTCTTCGCCATCACCAAAACGGGTGGAAGATGACTAAGTAGAGAAACAATGCATTTAATCAGAAATACTGTTTGATTACCAATTTTTAACCTCTCTCAAACGTTGCAAACCCTGGACGGTGTATTAGCAAGCATGAAGGCACAATGCAATTTCATTTGGTTTAGAGGGTTCCTTCCAAGTTTTGGAGCAGAAAACATAGTCAGAATACTCATCCACACTTAAAATGTCTTTAAACCCACAAAAGAAGAATGGATTCAGCTGAAAAATTGCATTACACGGCATTTGCATTTCGAAATATACATTCGTCTACTAACGTGTTTCGTTGTTATTGCAACGAAACAACCACGCATGCACCACTGCTCCTTCGTTAGTCCCGGCTTTGATCTATTAAAGGCCTGGGATATGAAATTGTATCCGACCCAACAAGCCCATTTGGAGGAGGATAAGAGTAAGAAGAGATGTGGCAGCGCACGACAATTGATGTTGAGGGAGTATATGCTTCTTCTTCCCAAGCAGAACAACAGATGAAGCGATTTCTTAGGGATCTTGGAGGAGTTCAGAAAGTTGAGGTTGTGGGAAGGAGAGTTACGGTAGATCACGAGACAAGCTCCATTACTAAATCTCAACTAGGTATAATACGTTGCTCGCACTCTTTTTTCATGCGTATTATCCAAATCTTTGTATTTTTACTTTGTCCATTACACTGCACACGCGACCTTTGTATTATCGCATGCCTTTGTTTTTCTTCCCTTATACAATATTAATAGTGTACCACTTTCTATCCAATACCACCTAATCACATATGTTTTTTATTGTGTATTCAGTTGAAAAACTGCAGAGCAAATGTCGCGTTGCAAAAGTTGTACAGAGGGCAAATTAAGGAGATGCATGGAATGTTGCATCAGCACTTAGGATATGAAATTGTTTCTCTGATTATTATAGAATTATGAATAAGTATCTTATAGTAAGAAGTGATTAGAGTTTGAAGGGATTTTGCAATGAAAACAATGGAAAACCATACTAAATTTTTATTGTCATTCTGTGTGATGTTCAATTTAAAATAAAGGCGTCTCGGTGAAAGTTTGCGTTTTGGGATCTATTTATTTTATGAAATAATTTTACATACATTTGTAAGAAGATATTTGTGATCTATAAATTTGATATATTTCGTGTTCAGATATAAATTATTACATTTAAAATGAATGGATGCAAAAGAAATTGACAATTTTATTTTTAAATTATATAAAGCTTAGATTATTATTAGATTTATTTTTTGTTTTTAAATAATATGATTGTATCTATATTTAAAAATTCTTATTCATATTAAAAAAAAATGCAACTTTTGTTAAGTATAGCTATGGTTAATTCATTGTCATATATATACATATAATATTCCAGAGGTTTTCATTTTTAGTGACGGAAAAAATCTTTAAAAATTTATCTTGAAATCTCATTAATTATTAATATAGTTCTTTAATTTATGTTTATCATGATTTAATGAATTATAGTCTAATTTTGTCACAAGGGTACATGTTCTCTTAGGTCAACCATTAAAATACATGTCTAAAAGATAAAAATAACACTCTTCAAGCATACATATTTTCCAAGCATACTCATGAAGATCTAGTTTCCTTTTTAGTGCACCAAATCAAGTGTTGCAATATGAATGATATATCTTCAAATGCTTAGACATATTACATGGGAAAATGACAATGTCTTTAAATAAAATAATATAACAATGATTCATGTAAATTCATGTTTATTCATCTTTTGAAGGGAAAATATTTTGTGGAAATTAGCAAAAAAATAAATTCTAAATTCTAAACTTGAAGGCCAAGTCTATAGTAGTGATTTTTACCTTGTGATCATAAAAATATTAGTGATTTTTACCTTGTGATCAAAATAACACTCTTCAAGCATACATATCCTTCAAGCATATTCATGAAGATCTAGTTTCCTTTTTAGTGCACCAAATCAAGTGTTGCAATATGAATGATATGTCTCCAAATGCTTAGACATAATACATAGAAAAATGACAATGTCTTTAAATAAAATAATATAACAATGATTCATGTAAATTCATGTTTATTCATCTTTTGAAGGAAAAATATTTTGTGGAAATTAGCGAAAAAATAAATTCTAAATTCTAAACTTGAAAGGGCCAAGTCTATAGTAGTGATTTTTACCTTGTGATCATAAAAATATTAGTGATTTTTACCTTGTGATCAAAATAACACTCTTCAAGCATACATATCCTTCAAGCATATTCATGAAGATCTAGTTTCCTTTTTAGTGCACCAAATCAAGTGTTGCAATATGAATGATATGTCTCCAAATGCTTAGACATAATACATAGAAAAATGACAATGTCTTTAAATAAAATAATATAACAATGATTCATGTAAATTCATGTTTATTCATCTTTTGAAGGAAAAATATTTTGTGGAAATTAGCGAAAAAATAAATTCTAAATTCTAAACTTGAAAGGGCCAAGTCTATAGTAGTGATTTTTACCTTGTGATCATAAAAATATTAGTGATTTTTACCTTGTGATCAAAATAACACTCTTCAAGCATACATATCCTTCAAGCATACTCATGAAGATCTAGTTTCCTTTTTAGTGCACCAAATCAAGTGTTGCAATATGAATGATATATCTTCAAATCCTTAGACATATTACATGGAAAAATGACAATGTCTTTAAATAAAATAATATAACAATGATTCATGTTAAATCATGTTTATTCATCTTTTGAAGGGAAAATATTTTGTGGAAATTAGCGAAAAAATAAATTCTAAATTCTAAACTTGAAAGGGCCAAGTCTATAGTAGTGATTTTTACCTTGTGATCATAAAAATGACACTAGACATAATGAGGAAAAAATTAGCATGCAATATTCATTACATGAAAGTATGTGCATTTATAGGAACACTAAATGCATGGATAAGGAGAACAAGTTGGAATGAATAAATGTGTGGTTGCAATAAGAGATGGGTGTATAAGGATGTGTTT
Organism: Sequoia sempervirens; assembly: GCA_007258455.2. NCBI lineage: Eukaryota > Viridiplantae > Streptophyta > Pinopsida > Cupressales > Cupressaceae > Sequoia > Sequoia sempervirens. Next base: position 55,446 of record VDFB02053212.1, on the reverse strand, counting down.
AATAAATAAGATTATATATAATGGATAGGTAGATATCATTGGTCAATAGATCCAATTTAAATAAAAATATGAGATATGTCAATATGTTAGTGTATTGAAGAAATCTTTTCAAAAAAAAAAAAAACCTAAATAGAAACATCATGAATATGTAAATTCTACTATAGTATTTATTTTTTACCAAATTAATATTTTTGAAAATTGTATGCAGTACATTTTTGTAAACTTCAAAGATAATATTATGTAATTCACTTTTATAATTTCAATTAACAAATACAAAAGAAATCGATCAAGTGTTTTATGAAAATTGAGTAAGTTTAAAAATTAAATAATTAAATAATTAGTATTTTTTATATATTAACTTTCCTAAATTTCCTTTTTTATTAGTTTTAATTTGATATAAGGTGCATAATAATTATTCTATTAAGACAATATATTTTATAATACAAACATTTTGTTAAAAAAATATAAAAAATTAACTATTATTTCGTTCATAAATATTTAAGTAATATAATTATATGCCTAATTCAAAAATGTGTATTTATATAACCTATTACAATAAATATTATTTCCATCACAAGCTACATGTGATTTTTTTAGATAACATCTATTTATGCATCCTTAGATAAGGAATATTATAAGTAAATATCCTTAAACTTTCTAAGTGATAAGTGTATTAACTTTTGAAGTTAATCAAATTATCTTCTCCTTTTTAAATTTCTATAATATATGAATATTTCCTACCATTCTTTTATCATAGGGATTATTAAGTACCAATTTACATGACTTTCTTGACCCTTTATTTTTTCTCTATTTGAAAAATAAATTTGTATATTGATCTTTATTATTGTACTAATATAGTTGAATTGCATCATCTTGGATTTTTTTTAATGTAGTGATGATGAATATCTACAACCCTTCTTTAATAATGGTAGGCATGATTAAATGTCAATTTAATTATATGGTTTTAATATGAAATATAAATTCATTCTTATATACACTTCTAAACCATTCTACTTTATGCACTTTTGTCAAATACTCTTAATTTCATAGTGTGCATACAATTATGTATAGTCAACTTGTGACTACCTTAACTCTTAATCAAGTTATATGATAATTTTATATCCTTATTTAGATATTTAGATTATCCTAGGTTTTAAAATTAGGTATCTAACTCATCCTAGGTGACATACAAGATATAAGTAGGGTATATATAAGAGCTAGTGATTAGTTTATTACCACCATATTATAATTTGTGTTCTTTTTAGAGATTTTGGATGTTTTCCCCTTGAAGTGACTTATTATTTTCAAATATTATCAATTATTTATAGCATATTTCCTCTTCTATGTAATTTTCTTATTACATCATGTGTGTTTTTCATACATTTATGATAATGTAATTACACATTATTTATTTATTCACACCACACAATAACACATAGCTGATAGTGTATATTATATTTGTGATAACAAATACAACTATGAAAATTAAAATATTTACATGATTTAGGAGAATCTAGGGAATTACAAATATTATAGAAAATAAAGAAATAAGAAAGGCTAAAAATAATTATGGTACATGTAAAATAAACTAAAAAAATAGTGTATATATAGGTCATGTAAGTTTGTAAATCCAAGATTTAAATCATTAATCTATTATTCTTATGTCTTAAATTTTCTAACTTATTATATATATAAAAATAAAAAATAGCACACTTCTATTATTAAGGTTTTGTAGAGACTAATCCTTAATTGACATTTGTATAAGAATATGATTACACATTTAATACCAAAATTTTATATACATGTCATGTCATAAAAAATGTTATGCCCTTTTAAAAATATGTGCACTTTTTATAAATACTTTGTAGCCTTTTTTTTTATTAGAGTGTATATTAAGACAAAACCCTATATATTTCATGATTGTCCCTCTCGTGATGTAGACATCATTGGAGAAGAAGATGATAGCATGAATAAATTCTTAAATGAATGTCTTGATAACCTTGAAGCCAATGCAGCCTTTTACCCATCCATGAAGTCACAATATCTTCCTACTGTGGCACCTCTTAATCGCTTTGGATACCTACATCCTAAAACCAATGACGGACCTAAGTTCCCTCCATCAAGTGGACCTAGTTCCTCTAAACAAGCACATCCTCAACCATTTTATGATCACAAAGTTACAAACACTCCCACCAACCTTGAAGAAACATATGGCAAAGGCTTTACCATCCTAAATAAACAAGGTTGTGATACAAAAAATGAGCATAACATTCATCAACTTCTTGAACAAAGACCAACAGAAGAAAACATGATAGGATTAGACTATCAAGATCCTCCTCATACTGATAAGCCTCCTTTTGAATATTGGAGACTTCACGATGATGGTACAGTGATCTTTGATTCTCCTCCTGACTTGAACATTCTCCTTCCACAAGAACAACCATTACTTGATTATCATGACAAGGATGCTAGGATCCCCATGGGCCCTCTTCATTCTTCCATTCACAAAAAAGGAGAGTCTAGCAAATGAAAATGACCTTACAAATTGAAAAAACTCAAGTTTCCTACTCATCCTCCACCTGAATGTGAAAGGATACTTCAACTACTTTTAAACAAAGGCCTTATACTCTTACTACCTATGAATAGGTTGGTCATCCATCTTAAAGATTCTAACATAACATATTACAAATATCATCATGTTATCGTACATCACATCGAAGAATGTCGAACTTTGACAACATACTCGACAAGTATCACTTCACTGATACCGACTGCTTTCCTATCATCTCTCAAAAAAAATCCTCTCTTCATGTCATAGTTGTAGAATTTTCTATTTTCACTATTGCATGATCCTTTCCCATCATCCAAATCGGTTCATTCTTACCCTACACTATGTGAGGGCTCATGGAACCTTCAAAATTTTCAAATTTTGAAGTGCCCATGTTGAAAAATTTATCTTTGCACACTTAGAAGTGCACCTACAAAATCTGCCCAAGTGACCTACTTTGGAGGGTCACAATTCAAAGACTATTGATTTTCATACCAAATGGATTGTTGCTCTCTATTCTCCCTACATTCATGTACTCCCTTGTCTGATTTCAGAGTCTGAGGATCAGATATGCTATTTTTTCAAGATTAGAAGCAAATGCAATTTGTTTAGTTTTACATCTGCATTTCTGATAATGTTTCAAAGTGGTCATCTTTGACCCCTAATATCTCATGAAGAATATTGACTGAAGAAAATCCATTTTGCACACATACTCAATGTACCTAGATGAGATTATGTTTCCAGTGGAAGCCCCTTAGAATTTTTTTTGGTATTTTTTCAAAGTGGTCACTTTGAGAGCCCTGATTGGTTTTTGACAAGTGAAATTGCAGAAAAGTCTACGTAGGCAACTTTGGTATTTAATATCTTTCACCTCAAGAATTATTTTTCCATGAAATTTGTTGCAATAAATTCTTGGGTCAAATGGTAACATTCCTACTCAGTTTCAGGCTCCCAGGATAAGTTCTGATTGGTTAACTAGTCATTTTCTGATTGCAACATGGCCAAAAATGGTGTTTCAAATAGTTTCAAATTTTAAAAATATAAGGACAACCCATTTCTTGTTTTGGTCTAAACCCTCTATAGTTCCATTTTCATCAAGATTTGAGTTCATTTGATACATTATTTTAATGTACTTCTATTGGGGCGAACACATCTCAGGGGCCAGTTTACAAAGGAGGTACCTCAATTTTAAGGGATAGGAAAAATTTGAGAAAATGGGTTTTCTCTAAATAATTTATTATGGCCACAAGAAAAAAATATTGGCTCCATGGGTCACTGTTTGTCCGCTGTGAAATTTCTCTATTTGGGCCATAAGTGTAATTAAAATTTGCATTTTTTCTAAAGTTACAAATACTTATGCTTGAAATAATTTTGATAATTTTAAACATTATGTAAATATGAAAAATGCATTTAGGGAAATTATAAAGTGCATTTCAAATGTTTATAAGAAAAGCAATTTTAATTCTTGCTTGTGATTGGCTAAAAAAGGAGAACTCATCGCTCATCTCTGATTTGAAGTTCTTCTTCCCATTCTTATCAACGATCAGTGATGGTAGTGGCTTCTCATCACCCATCGTGGATTGAAGTGTCTTGTTCCTCATCAGATTGGCGATCATCGCTCATCTTTGTTTTCATAGGAGATGTTGAGTTCAAATTAGTGATAACCAATGGTTGTTGAGTCCATCGCTCATCGCTATTTCTGAGAGGTTTTTCATAATCAAATTAGCTATGGCCTTTATACAGCAATGGATTTGGGGAAAGTACATATTGATTTGAAATATTGGTAAAGTGAGTTCACGAGAAATAATTTGGGGCAATTTTATTAAAGAACTTTACTACTTTCATAAAAAAAATTCATCGCTCATCTCCATTTTGGGATGGAGGAATGAGATCAAATAAAAGATGGCTCAAGGTTCCATCGCCCATCTCTATTGTAAGATTTATTTTCTCTTGCAATCGGCAATGGTTTGTGTTTGGTTGCTGAAATTCAAAATGTTTTTTTTAGTGGTTGTAAATGAAGAATGGAATCACGCTTTTGGACTTGGAGTAGATTTTTGAATGCATGTACAAGCTAAAAAATGTCCTCTCAGCCTCCAGAAAGTTACCTGAACTATTTCTATTGCCTAGGAAGCAATTTAGGTGAATTTTTATACATTTTCTAGCTACCAGTAAGGTTAAAAATTTTGAAAACTATTTTTCATGACCCAAAAATTATTCACCACATGGGTAGAATTTTTACCTATAGTGAAGGTTAAAATGTAACTTTCAAATGCATTTTTAACTACCTAGGTGAATGGGTTTTGAACAAAAGTTAATATTTTTCACTTGCATAGTGAAATAAAGCCAGTAAGTGAGTGTTTACAGTAGGGTAAAATGTTTGCAAGGGATTTTCAAGCCAAGGCATTTTCAACGTGGGTAAAAGGCTAAATGAAGGAGAATGATAAATCTTCACAAAGGGGGATATTTTTCTATTGCAGGGAAGTGGAGTGAGGAGCAAGAAAATAGAGGGTAGATTCAAACTTCTTCAGCAAGCAAAAGTAGTTACAAATCTATGGTGTTGAATGTGCCAAGTGTCTTCTTCTGATGAACATTTAGGGTTTTTGTTTTTCCTTAAGTGTTGTCTTTCTACCTCATTTTGAGGGAGGCTCTTTTGTAATTTAACACAGAGAACATTGTAGTGTGAATACAAAGAATTTTTAGAGTTAATTTTTAGGGTCTGAGTTTGTCAATACTTATGTAATTTTGATTACAATACTAGCAAAATAATTTTGAATGTTTCAAGTTTGAGACTATTTTACTCTCCTATGTACTGGTTTTATAAATTATAAATAACATAATCAAGAATTATTTTATTCGTCTCCATTGAATTCTAATAGATATTTAGTTTTATTCTTAATTGTCCATTCAAAGAATGTATGTAAATGCTTGAGTGAAGCTACTGGTTTATGTTAGGTTAAGTTCTAGGATGCTAGTAAGAAGTAAAAGTTAAGACATAATGTTGAAATGTTGTAATGCAACATTTTAGAGCTTCATATATTGTTAGGTGTGAAAATTGTCATCAGATTTTGTATGTGTTTGAGTTGACTTCGTTCCAAGGATGAGGCACTGATCTAAGTGTGCTATTCATGTTACATGTGTTAGTTAATATAGCAGCTGATCCAAATTTTAAATGAAATCAAATATCATTCTCAATTTGTTTGTGTGTTGAGCTCATTATGTTACATTTCTCATGTTTAAATTAGGCATTACTGTAGAGGTCAGCCAAGCCTTTATAGTATTGTGTCTATTTAGCATCTAAAGGAGAAAAAAAAAATTATAGTGTATTTGATACTTTGGTACACAAGTATCTATAAATATACTATTGGGATCACCCTCCTAGGTTTAACAGAGCCTGAAGTGTAGTGGAGAAAGGGGATATTTTATTCACTCTCTTGTTCATTGGCCATATCAACCCATTGAGTGTGAATATGAGAGAGTGGCTAATTTTTAGGACTCATTGCATCTGTTGATTTGGGAACCAATAGATTGATGACTCCATTGGGGAGAACTTTCAAGAAATATTTGGTTTCAGACCATTCAGTCAAAGAGTCATTGAGTTTTTAGAAATGATCCAAGGACCTGCATACTTGATGGAGATTGTTGCAATGTTTATGATGTATTCTTGAAGTCTGGTGCTCTGCTGGTGGAGAAACTCATAAATACATAGATCTTGGAAGAAGCTTTCTACTCCTTTAAGATATTTTCCTCTTTCAAAGAGGTGGCGACTCTACATAAGTTTCTACATCATCAGAAGAGTTGATTGCAACAGTTCTCAGGTATTCTTCTATTGTAATATCTTTGTATGAAGGTTTTCAACAAAAAGTTCTAGTTAATATTGTCCCTTATTCAATATTTCAAGATACTAGTAAAAAGGGAAATGAATAAGTAAGATATTATGAAAAGATATCTTGAGAAGAAATTAGTTGTAGAGGGAACACAATTTTATTTGCAAATATGTATTGTTGTCTTAGTTCCCCCTCTACAAGTTGTAATATTATGCCTAGAACACAACCATGTCCTCAAAGAAAGGTGTTCACTAGTGAAAGATATGATCCTTTGGATTTTTCTCAAATTCAAGGTTACCCACATTCTGTCCCAAGAAGAATTAATGAATATTTGTCTAAGTTTAGAGGAGATTTTGAAGAATCAATATCACAACATGTACAAGTTTTTCTTGATGTAATGGAAGATTGTCAAATAGTAGAAAAAGATGTTGTTATGAAGGTTTTTATAAGAAATTTAGAAGATATTGTTGAATACTGGTTCTCTAGTTTACCAATGCATTCCATAGATTCATGGAATGAACTCAAAATGCATTTCATTGATTATTTTGAAGAAGAGTCAACAGACAATGAATACTTGTATGAAGAAAGAAATCTGCATACCCAAGAAAAATATGAAGAGAAATCTGAAAAGAAGGTTGAACCTGTGTCATATATTGATGCATTGTGTGATATAGAAAGATTTGAGGATGAATCCATCTATGATTTTCATGATAGATTCATGAAATATCTATTTGCTATACTAGAGTCAAAAAGACTTGATGAGCTATTTTGCATTGATTTGTTCTGTGAGAATTGTGAGCCAGGTTTGAGTACTATGCCAACTCATTTGAAGCCGCCTAGTCTTAAATGTTTATATCAATGGCTAACAATACTTGAAGAAATGATAGAGAAGTATGGAACTAATCTCCTGCATAGCTTATGTGATGGTACTTTTGCAAGACTCGGTCCAATAGATGAATATGGTATAGTAGAATAAAATAATGATGCATCATTAGGTGATGAGGAAGTTGTTTTTGAACAACCTACAGAAGAAATAAAGCTAGATGAAGATTTCAGCCATAATGGTCATGAAGAGATACATGAAACATCTGAAGTTTCTTCTATTTGCTCTAAAAATGCAAAAATAGAAAGAAAAATTTATATATTAGATGAAGGTTGCAATGATGTAGATGATACTGAAATTATTTTCTCCTCTATGGACTTTGAATATATAGTTGAAGATCATGTTGATTCTAAAATTTCATGTCTTCATGATGAGAACAATGGTGTTGTAAATGAAAGTTTGCAACTAGCTGGAAATCATTCTTGTTTGGATAACATTTTTCAAAGCTCACAAGAACAAGATGATGGATATGAACTGAATATTTTGTTTGAAGAAGACATTTGTGATCAATAGTGCTATGATGTCATTGGTCCTACTTCTTTTATAGGTGTTGAGTGTAGCATTGATAAAAGCTTTCATGATGATGAAACAAAAGAACATGTTGATTTGAAGAGTACTTTTGAGAATTTCAACATATCAGATGAAAGTGATAGAGTATGCAATGATTTTCAGTCAGAGCAATCATGTATAAGCAGTTGCAATGAAGAAACCATTGATGGTTTTCAGTTTGACAGTGAAGAATGTAGCCCTACTGATTGTTGCACAGTAGTATGAACAAGGAGATATGTATGCAAGAGATTCATTACATGAATTAGGTCAAGTGGTTAGTTATGAGGAGCATGCATATGTTGATAATGATAAATAAGGAACTCCTATTTTGTTTGATGTACCTTCTTCTACTTCTTTTACTGATTTTGAAGTTATCACTGAGTATCTACATGATGATAGCATTGATATAGTTGTACATGAAAGTGAAAATGTAGAGATAAACATTGGTACAACTAATAGCAGTTTGTATGATGAGTTTTCACTTGAAGAATGTGATTTTTTCAATCACATGGATGCATATGAGAACCTCTTTTTTGGATCTACAACTCATAGTTTTCCTCTTGAGTAGTATACTTCAAATTGTCGTGTTGATGCAACAAGAGGTGATGTTGAATATGATACTTCTTGCAACAATCAATGTGTTTTAAACAGTCATTATGAGAAATTTGTTGCATAAGTAAATTCTGAGTCATCCGATCCTACTCTTGAGACTTTTGTGTGTGATAACATTACTAATGTTGACAGTCTTGTCTATGAGCTTAAAGTGGGAAACACTATTTGGGATGTTGATGCATTGTTTGAATGCTATGATTTGAATGTGGATGAAGGTATTATGAGTTTTGGTGAATCTTGTTTTCAAGACATTGAGACATATGGCAATATCACTAAGTTGTGTTGTTGGGATGATGATAAGTTTGTATGTGATGCAATCTAGCTAAAAGAGTTTCAAATTTGTCAACACTCTTTCCTTGACACATTGAAGGATTGCACACCATTTCTTAAGGATGATACCTTCTCTGAGCCTAATCATTGTGAGGGTTTTGGTAAATGGGATGAGGCTATGTTTTCAAATGGTCTTGATCACTATCCTCACATTTTGTCACTTGCCATAGAATTATAAAATGGAATGAGTAGCAATGATACAGCCTATGTCATTTGGTTTCCATGTGACAATAAAGTTAAATTCAAATGCAGCCTAACACTTGTCTTTGCAAGAATGAAGTTACTAATGTTATTGTAGTGTGGCAGAGGCAAGTATGGATTAAAAGAGATCATCTCTTTTTAAAGATTGGTGTTTGACAGGGGTAAGAACTAGCTTCCCTTTTCCATTTGGTGGCCTGGGGCTACCAAATGAGGTTACAAAGTTGAAAGAATAAAGACTCTATCACCCAATGTTTTTGGCACCTAGTCTGCTCTCCCAGAGATCTGAATTCTTGCTATGCCTACAGCTGGCATACATCCCCAAAAGGAGCCACTAGTGGAACCTTCAAATTTTGAAGTGCCCATGTTGAAAAATTTGTCTTTGCACACTCAAAAGTGCACCTACAAAACCTGCCCAAGTGACCTGCTTTGGAGGGTCACAATTCAAACCTTGTTGATTTTCATATAAAATGGATTGTTGCTCTCTATTCTCCCTACATTCATGTACTACCTTGTCTAATTTCAAAGTCTGAGGATCAGATTTGCTATTTTTTTTAGATCAAAAGCAAATGCAGTTTTTTCAGTTTTACATCTGCATTTCTGACAATATTTCAAAGTGGTCATCTTTGACCCCTAATATCTCATGAAGAATAATAACTGAAGAAAATCCATTTTTCACACATACTCAGTGTACCTAGATGAGCTTATATTTTCAGTGGCAACCCCCCAGAAGTTGTTTTGATATTTTTTCAAAGTGGTGACTTTGAGAGCCCTGATTGGTTTTTGATAGGTGAAATTGCAGAAAAGTCTAAGTAGGCAACTTTGCTATTTAATATATTTCACCTCAGGAAGGATTTTTCCATGCCATTTGTTGAAATAAATTCTTGGGTCAAGTGGTAACATTCGTACTCATTTTTAGGCTCCCAGGATAAGTTTTGATTGGTTAACTAATCCTTTTCTGATTGCAACATGGCCAAAAATGGTGTTTCAAATAGTTTCAAATTTTGAAAATATAAGGATAACCCATTTTTTTATTTGGTCTAAAACCTATACAGCTATGTTTTCGTCAAGATTGGAGGTCATTTGTTACATTATTTTAATGTACTTTTGTTGCGGTGAATATGTCTCGGGGGCCAGTTTACAAATGAGGTACCTGAAATTTAAGGGCTGGAAAAAAATTGAGCAAATGGGTTTTCTCTAAATATTTGATTATGTTCACATGCAAAAAATCTCAGCGCCATGTGTCACTGTTCGTCTACTATGAAATTTCTCTATTTGGGCCACATGCGTAATTAAAATTTGCATTTTTTCTAAAGTTACAAATACTTATGCTTGAAATATTTTTGAATATTTTAAACATTATTTAAATATAAAAAATGCATTTAGGGCAATTATAAAGTGAATTTCAAATGTTTATAAGAAAAGCAAGTTTAATTCTTGCTTGTGATTGGCTAAAAAAGCGGAAGCACGACTTCACGTATTGCTCATCTCTCATTTGAAGTTCTTCCCATTTGTATCAATAATCAGCAATGGTGGTGGCTTCTCACCGCCCATCGCGGATTAAAGTGTCTTGCTCCTCATCAAATTGGCAATCACCACTCATCTCTGTTTTCAAAAGAGATGCTACGTTCAAATCAGCGATGAGGATGGTTGTTTTTTAATTTGACCTACCGTAGCACGACTTCAATATTGCTCATCACTCATTTGAAAAGTACCCCAAAAATATCAAAATCAAAATGGTGGTGCTTCGATCACCCATACCATTGGTGTATAGGACTTCTCAAAGACCCTCACCGCCAGAAAGTTTAGCAACCAGCTAGGGTTCAAACCTCACATGAGGATGGTTGTTGAGTCTATCGTTCATCGCTATTTCTGAGAGGTTTTTCATAATCAAATCAGCAATGGCCTTTATACAGCGATGGATTTGCGGAAAGTACATATTGATTTCAAATATTGGCAAAGTGAGTTCATGGGAAATAATTTGGGGAAATTTTACTAAAGAAAATTACTACTTTCATAAAATGTGTTCATCGCTCATCTCCATTTTAGGATGGAGGAATCAGATCAAATCAGAGATGGCTCAAAGTTCCATCACCCATCTCTATTGTAAGATTTATTTTCTCTTGCAATCAGGGATGGCTTGTATTTGGTTGTTGAAATTTAAAATGTTTTTTTTAATGGCTGTAAATGAAGAATGAAATCACGTTTTTGGACTTGGAGCAGATTTTTAAACGCATGTACAAGCTGAAAAATGTCCTCTCAGCCTCTAGAAAGTTACTTGAACTATTTCTATTTCCTAGGAAGCAATTTGGGTGAATTTTTATACATTTTTTGGCTGCCAGTAAGGTAAAAAATGTTGAAAACTATTTTTTCATGACCCAAAAATTATATTCAGCATATGGGTAAAATTTTTACCTATAGTGAAGGTTAAAATGTAACTTTCAAATGCATTTTTAACTACCTAGGTGAATGGGTTTTGACCCAAAGTTAATATTTTTCACTTGCACAGTGAAATAAAGCCAATAAGTGAATTTTTACAATAGGGTAAAATGTTTGCACAGGATTTTCAAGCCAAGGCATTTTCAACGTGGGTAAAAGGCTAAATGAAGGAGAATGATAAATCTTCACAAAGGGGATATTTTTCCTCAAAAGTGGAAGTGAGTGAGGAGAAAGAAAACAGAGGGTAGATTGAACTAGGAATCCAAGATCACCTGCATGCAAGATGGATAATTGTCACATGCAAAAGATATGAAGAACCAAAAAATGTTCTCTGAAAACCTCTCAGTAAAAATGCATTAAGAGAATCCATTATTACAATGTGATCAATCCTTATGAAGGAGATCAAGAAACCCTAAAAGGGAAACCCTAAATGAAACCCTAGTGTGCACACTTAATAATTAATAATTAATTATTAAATGTGCCTAAGTTTAGCTTAAGTAATAAAGAGGAATAAGTGACTTAATTAATTAATCAATGTGATGTAATTAATTAAGTATAATAACTTATTACTCTAACACCCCCCCTTAAGATGAACTTAGGAAGAAGCTAAAACACTAGAATAGGATGCATGAAAGCAAAGATGGGTCCCGACAACGAGGCCTGATCAGGTACCCATTTACAATGCAAGAATGAAGTGCATGAAAAGGAACCAAGAACATCTGAAAGTGCACAAGAAAGCACCTGCAACTGAAAAAGTGGTGTGCAAAATAAAGCACACATACATGAGACTGGAATCATCTGGATTCACTGTTGTCGTGGAGGGACACTCACCGGACAAAGGTGTGATGGCAAAACAAAGGCACTACACAACCCCCCATGGCACTTTATAATACAGTGCGAGTACAAAATATGGCACAAAGTGATGTGCAAGAAACCCAATACAACACAAAAAAGGAGTAGAGAAGGAAAAACCCAGTGGGACAAAACCCCCCTACAATGAGATTACATGCTGCAAAGAAGCACTGGAAGAACTCTGTAGAGTAACACTGGAACTTGATATAGGCAAGCAAGGAAATATTCTTCTGTATACTACTGAAACCGGATGAGAGTCACTGATTGACTCAAGGAATCATGATTAAAGCAACAGAAACCCCGATGCCACGGAACACTCGAAAACTCTAAACAGGAACAACTCTGGAATCTATGATGCAGCAAGTGATTATTAAATGATATATTACTGTAAACGAAGTGCAAAGATGCAAGATGCACTCTCCCAACTGCCAAAACATCCAAGTAATCACCAAACAACCCATCGGGCCAAATCTGACTAATTGATAAACCGGCTCGATACCATGTTAGAATTGCCAAGATCACCTGCATGCAAGATCGATACCTGTCACATGCAAAAGATATGAAGAACGAAAAAGCAATGTTCTCAGAAAACCTCTCTGTGAAAATGCATTAAGAGAATCCATTATTACAATGTGATCAATCCTTATGAAGGAGATCAAGAAACCCTAAAAGGGAAACCCTAAATGAAACCCTAGTGTGCACACTTAATAATTAATAATTAATTATTAAATGTGCCTAAGTTTAGCTTAAGTAATAAAGAGGAATAAGTGACTTAATTAATTAATCAATGTGATGTAATTAATTATATAATAACTTATTACTCTAACAGAACTTCTTTAGCAAGCAAAGGTAGTTACAAATCTATGGTGTTGAATGTGCCACGTGTCTTCTTATGATGAACATTTAGGGTTTTTGTTTTTCCTTAAGTGTTTCCTTTCTACCTCATTCTGAGGGAGGCTCTATTGTAATTTAGCACAGAGAACACTGTAGTGTGAATACAAAGCATTTTTAGAGTTAAGTTTTAGGGTCTAAGTCTGTCAATACTTATGTAACTTTGATTACAATACTGGAAAAATAATTTTGAATGTTTCAAGTTTGAGACTATATTACTCTCCTATGTACTAGTTTTATAAATTATGAATAACATAATCAAGAATTATTGTATTCATCTCCATTGAATTCTAGTGAATATTTAGTTTTATTCTTGTTTGTCCATTCAAAGAATGTATGTAAATGCTTGAGTGAAGCTACTGGTTTATGTTAGGCTGAGTGCTAGGATGCTAGTAAGAAGTAAAAGTTAAGACATAATGCTGAAACATTGTAATGCAACATTTCAAAGCTTCATATATTGTCAAGTTTGAAAAATGTCATTAGATTATGTATGTGTTTGAGTTGACTATGTTCCAAGGATGAGGTGTTGATATAAGTGTGTTATTCGTGTTACATGTGTAAGTTAATACAAAAGCTGATCCAAATTTTAAATCAAATCAAATATCATTCTAAATTTTTTGGTGTGTTGAGCTCATTATGTTACATTTCTCATGTTTAAATTAGGCATTACTCTAGAGGTCAACCAAGCCTTTATAGTATTGTGTCTATTTAGCATCTATAGGAGAAAAATTTGTTTATAGTGTATTTGATACTTTGGCACACAAGTATTTATAAATATACTATTGGGATCACCCTCCCAGGTTTAACAGAGCCTGAAGTGCAGGGGAGAAAGGGGATATTTTATTCACTCTCTCGTTTGTTAGCCATATCAACTCGTTGAGTCTGAATATGAGGGAGTGGCTGCTCTTTAGGACTCATTGCATCTATTGATTTGGGAACAAACAAGGGCATGAAGTTGTTAGCCTTTTTCTCGTAATGCATTTTCCTTTGTCTCTTAACTACGCTATTCATCTTCCGCTTATATTACTTGAGATTGTGAAGTCAATAACTTGGTTAATGGTCAACTTACATTTGCATTACTCGCTCCTTTTATATTTTCATTTTTATTTTATGTGCATATTAAGTTCCCCCATAATGTGTGTTTGATGTTCTCTCTCTCTTTGTGCACTTCCTCTATTTGTACCTTTATTCCTCTATATGTCATCCATTTCCCTTTCTGCATTTTCTTTTTTTTTTTCCTTTAGGGGATGACGCAGTTGAGACACCCTATGTTTTCCATGTTGACCCAAAAGGTCATTTTTCTTTTCATTTTTGAATTTGTGTTTTTTGGGGATGATGCAAAGCATTGAGATGCCCTATGTATCTTGCATGTTCACCCAAAAGGTCCCTTTTCTATTTCTTTTTTTATGTTTTCTTGTGTTTTTCCTTTTGGGGATGACATAAGGCATTGAGACCAAAATGTCTCCTTCATATTAACCCAAAATATTTTCCTTTGCTTTCACCTTTTCACTTGTGTTTTCCTTTTGGGAATGATTCAAAGTGTTGAGACCACAATGTCTCTTCCATGTTAACCCAAAACAGACTTTGTTTTTACTTTGTTCTCACTCTCTTCGTGTCATTCTTCTAGTTCTATGTGCTTTGGGCAATGATGATAGTTCGGAGCTCTTTAATAAAACCATTGCAGCAACGAACATACTAACCTCAAATCCATAGATCCCTTATGTGTTTGGTGTGTTCCTTTCTGTGGTCCAACCTCCCCTTTCTTTTGATTTCCTTTTCATTTACATAAAGCAGCCTTACTCAGAAACATATGACTTGGCATAGGGGCTTTCCAAGTTTGCTCGCATGTCTTTTTTTTTTTCTTTTTCTCATTTCTTTCCTTCACTAATTTAAAGAAATATCTCATAAAATGGTGTGTAGTAATTCCTTTAAAGTGGGGGGCATGCATTGGCATCATTCCATTTTTATTCTTGGTTCTTAGTGTAGCCTTGTTAATTCATACGATGTGTTTGTCACTTTGTGGATGGCATTGGGTGTGATTTCCTTCATAAGTGTGATCTATCTTAGCATATTACATTCTTCTTGGTGGCTTGATGTGACGCACTACATCCCCTAAGTTGTAAATATTTTATTCTTTTATTGTTCTTCTCTTGGAGACATTAGACACAATGTTCCCTAAGTGATAAACCTTGCATGAACTTAACAAGACTCCTTTAAACATTTTTTACATTTTGCATTTTTGCCACCTTGCATAATGCAACTTGCATGCATGTGGTACCTTTGCATTTGTTCATGATTTCTAAGCATACAAATCTTTACTTGGCTTATGAAGCACAAACTAACATTTTCCCTTGTGGCACCTTGTTAAATTTATCAGGAGGTATAACTTTGATATGGTTGAGTGGGAAGCCAATTCAGTGGCACGAATTTCCCCATAGCCACCTATATGGTTGTGAGTGCATACCAACTAGCGTATGTACTTTACCTTTTTGGGTCTTCTCACCCAGTAGACCACCATGAGTTATGTTGCCCTAGAGTGAGTATACATTCTTTTTTTCTCACAAACAGTCTAGATATAATCCACAACTAGTTGGACAAACGATCGAAGCTTGATCTAATTTTCCCTCGTATTCTTTTGTTTCACATTATGTGTTGCTTTGTTTATTTTTCCATGGGATCTTCATCCTAGGGGCTTGATCATCCCTCTTGATCATTGTTATTCCATTTTGCTAGCATAAGTGCATTTGGACCTCCCTCTCGATATGCATGGCTACTTTAGTGTGAGTTTGAAGCAAGTTCATCCCCTCACTAAAGTGGGGGCTAAATTTACCATAGAAAAATGGCTCTTGGAAATTTTCATGGTCTTTTAGGTCTTTCTTTCATGATGCTTGATCCATTTTGCTTTGATTTAATGTTGCAATGTAACTACGTCTTAAACATTCAAATTATGGTCTCTTGTGAAGGTGTTGTGAAGTGTTGTAAAACATTTTTACATTTTTCTAGACTCTTTTCATTATAATTCACCTAAAAATCACCTTTTCATCACTTATCAAGTCCTATTTCGAAGTGTTGTAAAGTCTTGTAACAATATTTCACTAATTTCTAGGCTTAATTTCACTATTTACACCTGTCTTATGCTTTATTTGACCCCTTTTTTCTCTCATAAGACTTAATTAAGTGTATTTTTGAATGTAAACCTGACAAACAACATTAAGTGCAAGATAATTTCCAACACCCACGTTCAAGTCCAAGGTGGGACCCATTCACCATGGGTAGCGAATGAGTCCCTCTTGGCTCCAAATTCAAAATGTTTCAAATTTTCTTTCAGGTTTTTATTCAAAATTATCTTATGTCGGCCTGTGATGACGTATCATTGGGTTACTAAGGCACAAGTGTGTATAAATAAGTGTTTTTCTCCTCATTTTACATCTCCTACAATCTCCTCATTCACTTGCATTCACTAAACATCAATTCACATTTGAGCACTTTGCATCATTCAATCAAGCATCAATCAAGTATCTTGGAGCATCCATTGACATAACTTCAGATTTCTTCAACAAATTTGTGACTTGTGTATGTATATTTTTCAAGCAATTAGGAGTTGAAAGGTGGTCAAAAATTCAACAAAGTGTTTCAAGTCATTTCAACCCTATTTCATGTTTGGAGACAACCTAACGTTCGTCCATTTTCTGCAAATTTGACTCTGTCAACAACAAGAAAAGAAGTGCAGATCTAGAGCTACAAAATTGACCTTTGATTTCATAGAATTTTGGGAGAGGACTGATTCTCCATCAGTGGTGAATGAGTCTCAACTTAAGGCTGAAAAAGGTGATTTTGTCAGATTCCAATTCCTGACAACTAGAAACTAGTTTTTAGAAGTTTTTGTCAGAAGCAGGACTTGTTCACCATCAGTGGCGAATGAGTCCCACTAGTGATTTTCATTGATTTTTGTCAAGATTTAGAACACTCTAGATTCATCATTCATTGCCCAGGTGCACTTTTTTCAGCCTTGTTTAATTTTTTTACATTAGTTTACTTCTTTAAATTTCATTTTCTACATATCACATTGTATTTTCAAACATTGCACATTTCTTAGGTTTTTCATTCGTAATTAGTCAATTACATTGCTTAGTTGCATTTAGATCATCTCATTTAGCCTTAATCACATCATGCATACATTAGATTGAATGAACCACTTCAATTTTGGGGTTATTTTATCTCTCTCCTTTTAGGTGGAAGATCCTAAGAGTGCAAGAGAAGCCTATAGAATCCAAAACAACAAAATTGTTGGTTCAACATGACCCTTCTCATCACCTACCTCGGCCCATTCTTTTCTTGCATTTAATGGAAGAAAGAAGCAGATGGCCTTGTTCTAGTAAGGCATTTGTTGTTGTCCCTTAGGTTTATTATCTACCTTCCACTTATACAGACTGAGATTGGGGAGGCGGATGACTTGCTTTAGGTTCACTCGCCTATTCCTTAGTAGTCTATTGCATTTTTTTGTTTGTTTACATGTCTGTAATGTGATCCCCCATGATTTTTTGTTTGATGTTCCTCTCTCTATGTATTCCTCTATTTTGTACCTTCGTTCTTCTATATGTCATATACTTTTTCCTTTTCCTTTTCCTTGGTCTTTTATCTTTGCTTTCTTTTCATTTTTATCTTTTGTTTTCCTTTTGGGGATGATGTAAGGCATCGAGACATTCTTGCCTCCTTCATGTTGACCCAAAAGATTTTTCATTATCTTTTCTTTTCCTTTCATTTTCCTTTTTTCTTGTTTTTTCCTTTTGGGGATGGCGCAAAGCGTCAAGACACACTATGTCTCTTCCATGTTGACCCAAAAGGCTTTCTTTTTCTTTGTTTTTGCTCTCTTTATGTCATTCTTCCAATTCTATGTATATTTGGGGAATGATGAAATTTTCAAGCTCCCTAAAAACATTACAACAAATATAGATACTAACTCAAAATCCATAGATCCCTTATGTGTTTGGTTTTTTCATTTTGGGGGCAACCCCTCCTTTTTTCTTTTCATAGGGCTTTCCAAGTTGGCTCCCATGTCTTCTTTCTTGTTTGCATTTTTATTTGCTACTTTAAAGTAATTACTCACAGCATGGTGTTAGCAATTTCTTTAAAGTGGGGGCATATATTGGCATTATTTAACATGATTTCACTTGCATTTTTTTCCCTTTCATGTTCTTTAATGCAATTTTCTTATTTCAAGTGATGTTTTTTTCTCTTTGTCATGACATTGGGAGTAATGTCCTTTAAGAGCGTGATCTATCTTAGCATATTATATTCCCCTTAGTGGTGATGCAACACACTACATCCCTTAAGTGGTGAATCTTTTATCCTTTGATTGGTCCTCTCTTGGAGACTTTAGGAATGATGTCCCCTAAGAGAAAGACCTGGAATGAACTAAGAAAAATCCCTTTGAGCATCCCTCCTTTTTGTTGCATTTTTGTACCTTATTAAATTAATGGAGGTATGGCTTTAATATGGTCACCTGGGGTTCACCTAGTGAACACCTAGCTTCACTAGCTCGTGTGAGCATGCATTTTTGTACCTTATTAAATATGGTCCCCTAGGGCTCACCTAGTGAACACCTGGCTTCACTATCCCGTGTGAGCATGCATTTTTGTACCTTATTAAATTCATGGAGGTATGGCTTTAATATGGTCTCGTGGGGCTCACCTAGTGGACAACTAGCTCCCACTAGCCCTCGTGAGCATGCATTTTTTTTGCATAGTGGATATCATGTTCCACTTGTAAACCATTTTGGAAAAACAACCTAGACCCAGTCCACCACATTGGACGGCCAATCAAATCTTGATCCATTGCGGTTTTCCTTTTTCCTTTTTTCTTTTTCCTTTCTTTTTCCTATCTTTGATGGTGTATGTTGCAATTTGGTTATGGCTTCATCTATTAGCCACAAGAATTTCATTTTGCACTTATGTTGGTTTTCCCATAGGATCTTGATCCTAGCAACTTGGCCACCCTCTTGATTATTGTCATCCTATCTTACCAGCATTCGTACATTTGAACCCCTCTTGATTGTGTGTTTGGCTACTTTAGTGTGAGTTTGAAGCAAGTTCATCCTCTCACTAAAGTGGGGGCTAAATGTAGTGTAGAAAAATGCATACCCTTGCATTTTCACACTTTTTTGGGCCCGCATTGCTTTATTTATGCTTCTTTATGGCTTAATTGGTCCTATTTTGTGTCCACAAGCCCTATGCATTACATTTTTTTCTAGTTAATCTAGACATTCTCTAATGCATAAATGATAATTTAATGACTCCATCAATGTGTCCCACTTTTGGTTGGAACCAAACACCACCTAGTTTTGTCCTCCCCCTGGATCTTTGATTTTGAGATATCTTGGGCCCCTTTTTTAACATTTGTGTCCCAATTTTTTAGGACTTGGGACTAAGATGCCACCTAGGGAATCTTAGTCCTCCTTGATTCATTTTTGTGATTTAATTTCAAATTCTGGTGGGATTTAGCCTCCTTTATTTAATGAATTCATATGTTGGCTTGGTGTGATGTAATGTCGAGATATTAAGCATATATAAGTATAAATACAAGGTTCCTTCTCTCATTTTTCATCCTAAGTAATATAACAAGCAATATAGGCATCCAATTATTTTTTGAGAGCATTCAAGAGCATATTTATCAAGCATTTGAAGCCATTATCAAGATTTGAGCATCATATCAAAGAGTTTTCTTGCATCATGTGTTTTGTTGTGCTAACATTTATGATGTAGGATTTTGATTCAAGAAAACAATTCAAGATCATTCTTTTGGTTCAAGATCCATATCCATTGCAACAATTTCACACAAGTTTGTTGACTTTATAAGGGTTTGGTGGGTTGTAGCATTGCATTTTGTTCATTCACTATTTCCCTTCATTGCTTTATTTCATTTCAAGGTTTAATTACCAACAAGGGGTTTGACCAAGGAAAACCCCCATTCACTCACAAACAAGAATTTTTTCCCCTCTTGCGTATTTGTGATTGCAGATCTAAGTTGAAGTATTGAAGATCACTTGAAGTGAAAGTTGTAAAAGTTGCAAAGTTGCATTACAAAGTTGTCATCTTCATAGAAACTCACCTACAGGTTGAATCTGAAAGTTTTAGAACCTGAGATCGGAAGAGAAGCATGTGTAGACCTTGGAGCTCATGATCCTATTCAGAGTTTTTAAAAATTTAGAATGGGACTAGTATACCATCTTTGGTGTTTTAGTCCTCTTAGGCATATTTTTCTGGGAAAATAGCAGCGGGACTAATACGCCATCATGGGCATCTTAGTACTCCACACCACTTTTTGGAAACATCTTTACATTTCCAAAATCCTCACAGCATGTCCAGATTTCCTAGGTACACATATTGAAGGAACCATTAATGACAGAGATTCTAAACAAGCACATAGAATGTAAAACTCCACTTGTTATTAAATATTCAAGGGTCTCCTTATAAAGGAGAAATATCCAAGAGTGAGGAGAAATATCCAAGTATGAGAAATATCCCAGTATGAGGAAAATATCTAGCAAGGAAAAATATCAAGAGATATTTAACCTGCATAATAAATGTCATGCCTAAGTAGGCATAGGTCAACATGTGGATAACATGCATTAAATGTAAACACTGACACCCCCCCTTAAGCATAACTTAGGTGGGAATGGATAAAATGGGTCCCAGCTACTAGCCTGGTGAGGTACCCATTTACAAAGTAATCTCTCATGAAATGGAGAAAGGTAGAAAACCCTCTGGGAAAAAACTACCCTCCAAAAGAGAGAAAAGATGCATGAAAATTATACACATGAAGAAGTACTACTTCTTTCACTAAGTACAATATATGATCTCCTCCATAAGAGAGAAAATAATTAGAAGGTCTATGAGACCCCCCATAATACATGTCCTGCTACATTAAACTTGGATAGTGAACAGAAGATGCAAATGTAGATCCAAGAACGTGTCACAATGTTCCTTCCCTTGGGAAGAAATGCAACCAACTGAAGATGCAAGATATCTTCCCATGTGAAAAGATGAATGTATGATCTTGAATAGAGTAGAAGTTCATCCAAGAATGATGATGAAGGTACCCATGATTTCTTTGAAGTGTGCTCATGTGTTCCCATGTCGATGTCGAAGGATGTCATAATCAAATCAGGTGCATGCCTAATAGATAAAGATGATGAAAATCCAAAACCATGTGAAGACAAATGTAGAGCATGAATATCCAAAGAGACCAATGGTGGTACAACTTCATCGAAACTATCATCAAATAAAAGACTGATGTCCTCAATGTGTGCTTCCAAGTCAGCAATGCGAGACTCTACAAATAGACAAGAAATGTAAAGTAGGATTGTGTCCTAATCAGCAATGCTAGGAAGACTAATTTGATCCAACTGCAAAGAAGTACTCGAAGCTTTCAAAGAAGCAACTGTGAAAATTGATGAAGTAACAGTAGGAGGTGGAATGAAGACTTCCACTATGTCAACATGACATTCTTCATCATGTGGGATATCATTTGTGATCATTGCAAGATCATGTAGGAATGGAGAAACATTTGAGTATCCATACATCTCCCAAAGTTGGATCCATAAAGCATGTGGACCCACAATATCCATAATGATAATCAAAGTGTCATGTGGTATATGTAAAATGATTAATCCAACAATATGATCATTTTTATTGACCCATTCATCCTTTTGAAATTGACTAGCAGGTTCAGGGATAAGTCCATACAAATGGGGCAGAAGATTGTGATACCTAAAATGTTTTAGCATGCCTTCACACCAAGACTTATAGTTTCCCTTGTTTAGCTTAATTACAGAAGAATGAGTTTTATATCCCATGATTACAAGTAGGTTAAGTCCAAAAGAAAATTTGAGAAAATAAATTTGGAGTATTCTAATCACAACTTTCTCTAATATACCCCCCTTTTTAATACTCTTGATTTTCCCCCTATTTGGCACTTTATTTTAGTGCATGTATTTCATACAATAATGAAGGTGAAATATGGCACTTTGTATTTAGTGCAAAATCACCAAAAATTAAAAAAAATTGCAATTTAACACTAATTAAGTTTGCAATAGATTGGAAAAATCAAATATTTTTAAAAAGATAGAGAGAGAATTTTAGAGAAAAACTAAGTCCTCATGTAGGCTAGGAAAAGAAATAGGGGTTGATAATCCCATATGACCACAAAAAATGAGCACAAAATCCCACCTCCAAATAGCAATCACTCCTCCAAATCTAGTGCTTTCAAACACGCCCTATGTTGACTATTGTGAGAGGATTCTGAGATCAGCCAGATCACAAAAAAAATTAGCTTTAATTAGGAAAAAAAATGTGCCTTCTTGAATAAGCTCCACTGAGCGGTCTCCCTCCCACAGCACAACCTGCCTTCTCCTGCGCCTTCAATAGGTGAAAAAAGACAGAAAAACATGCCCCTCTCTATATAGATTGGTAGATTCAAGCTAGTTGTTCAGTTGTGAAAGAGTCTGAGGCAGATCAAAAAATTAAGATGACATCGTAGTTTTGGAAGGAGCCACAACTCACCAGTTAATTCAAATGAGTGAAGCACTGGCCAAAAGAGCATAGTCAGCAAGAAATGGGCCTTTGCACTCAAAAACCATGCTTGTGACCACCAACGCCTTGTCAAATCACACCATTCTCCTCACAAAACACACCAAACATAGGCCTATTTCCTTCAGACAACGAGCCTCTTTCCAACACTCGCCACTAAACATGACATGTGCCTCCCATATTGGCACAGGGGAGTACATCAAGAAAAGGTAGGGGAATTTGTTTAGAAGGCACGCTGCATGCCCCTACAAACACCTTTTAGCCTTGTGGCTTTATGCAACCTCCAAAAAAAAATCCCCCCCTGTTGCCAGAAACACAAACACCCCCCTCTGTTACCAAAAAGAAATCGCTCTTGCTCACAACTTTACCTATAGTTGCTCTGGATTTCACTAGACCATCATGGAAACACCTCAGTGGTGTGCCTATGTTGCTAAGAGCTAGAAGATCATATGAAACAAGGTCAACCGATCCTTCTCACCTTATAGGCAGCCTCCCAATTCACAAAACGCCCTCATAGCTATTTGATTCTTGGCATAGAGAGTTGTGGGAAACAAAGAACTGAGAGAATCAACCAATATGCAGGATAAAGCACCCTGAACATAAGATCATGGAGTGCCAATACATAGGGAATAACTGGGTCGAGTTTCCTTTCCTATAGATTGCAAATGTGTAGGGATGGGAGGAAAAAATTTAGACACTATAGCCTGTTAAAATTATGAGTGGCTCTAATACCATGAACGAACCATTAATGATAGAGATTATAAACAAGCACATAGAATGTAAAACTCCACTTGTTATTAAAAATTCAAGGGTTTCCTTATAAATGAGAAATATCCAAGAGTGAGGAGAAATATCCAAGTATGAGAAATATCCCAGTATGAGGAAAATATCTAGCAAGGAAAAAAATCAGGAGATATTTAACCTGCACAATAAATGCCATGCCTAAGTAGACTTAGGTCAATATGTGGATAACATGCATTAAATGTGAACCACTTAGAGCTCAAAGAACCCCCTCCTATGTCCTCCTCATTGTGAATTGACTCACCTTATGAGGTTGTTAGTCAATCTAATTGGGACTCCTATGACATTAGCGAATGACTAGTGGAGAAAGAGTGATATCTCAAGGTATCCATTTTTCCACACATCAACATGCACTATGTCTTTGATGATGATGGGGATGGTGTAGGGTTAATAACCTATGGTGATGTTATAATTCTCTTATGTGAACATTTATCTATGCTTTCCTTCATGGTTTGAAATGAGTAAGTGATATCCATAAACATAATAATCTAGCCTAGAAATACGCATAAGAATGCACTAGGTTGGCACACAATGACTCATAGGAAAATGAAAAAAAAAGTATAAATTTTGATATTAGTTTCAAAAGTTTATGTTTTACATCTCTACATGTTAAAAAGATCAGCCATTTCTACTATGTTGTTTATAAACAAAGGTGGTGATTAATAAATCAATTGATTAAGAATGATTCATAGGGACTCAAGCTATGATGGATACTTTATAGAATAATGACACAAACTAAATTCATTAATGTAAATATTATACTTTTACTTTTATAAATTATTGCATGAAGGATATTCTAGCAGAAGTAGGCCCAAAAACTTAAGAGAA
Source organism: Sequoia sempervirens (assembly GCA_007258455.2). Lineage (NCBI taxonomy): Eukaryota > Viridiplantae > Streptophyta > Pinopsida > Cupressales > Cupressaceae > Sequoia > Sequoia sempervirens. The sequence goes on along the minus strand of VDFB02053212.1, from coordinate 31,104 downwards.
ATAGACATAGGTTTCTAAATTCCACTACTATACATATGATATCTTTGTATTATTATATCAAAAATTAAAATTTTAAATTTAAAAAAATGTTCATTGATCGACCCTATTTAAAACATAAATATATTACATCTCTTAAATCTTAGAGGATAAATTTTATCATAATCCAAAAATACAAAAAAAATATGATGCATTGTTAAAGTTTCATCTTTAATTTTTTATCAATAGAAATATTACTTATTAAAATTACATAGCTTTATTCCCATTCTTGTTCATTGGGTTGGAGAATATCATTTTTAGCCAAATTTATCGCTAATGGATTTGATATTTCATTTTCTATTTTGCAATTATAATAACCCTTTTCTAAGAAAAGTGTTATTTTCCTTTAAAATTAATAAGTTATTGGGTTTATCCAAGTTGTAAGATCTATATTGACTTCTATTTGAAAGGATTGCGTGATATTTTTCCTTATGTTTCTATTATCAATGGATGATTTATCAAAACTAGCAAAAAAATATTAAAAATTAAATAAAATAAATATGCTTGCAGCTATGTAATATTTTGTTTGATATAGATTTGTAGTGTTAAAAATTATCACCCTTGAAAATTTCACACTATGGTTTGCTCTCCCCTATGTGCTTGGACCTAATTATGAACCTAATGTCTTAATTATGCATGTAATTACCCATTTTAAAATCATCTCTTGAAAATAAAACATGGAAAATCAAAGTATGCATTTAATATTTTACCCTCGATAGTTTTGACATCAAAAAAGAAGGAATCTAATTTGGGAACCCTGTGCCCTAGACCAGCATTTTTGGCTCCAAATTTGAATATGTCAGTGTTAGTGATTTATTATTTTAATTTATAATTTTATTTGTCAGCCATTGGTATTTTATTTTTGAGAAATTAGAATAATTGCATATAAATTCCTAGTCATTTTATCATTTCAAATCCTAAGAAAATCTTTTGAGAAAATTAAAGATCCTAAAATCAATCAGGGGAAGACAAGGGTTGTAGACATGCAAAATTGGCATCATGCTTTCCTCATATTTAATCATTTGAATCATATTTGCTCGATCAATTAAATAAATCAGGTTTAATTGATTAATCTCCTAGGTTATCTCTTTAATTAAATAAATCAAGTTTATTTAATTAATCTTCTAAATTTCTTCATTTAATTAAATAAATCAAATTTAATTAATTAAATCGCTAACATCATCCTCTTTGATTAAATAAATCTAATCTTTATTTAGTTAAATCTAAAATCATTTTCTTCTCATTTTGATTTATTTTAATCCTAAAATCTAAGTCAAAAGTCAAAATTAACTAATCTCCTATTAAATTAATCAAACCATGATTAATGCTAATCCTAATCCTCTTTTCTCTAGATTTTGTAACTTGTGCATATAAATCAATTTAAATGATTTATTAATTCCTCCTTTTCATTCAAATATGGCATCTTTAGGGAATATTCCTCCAATTTGAATTTTCCCTCTCACATGTCTTGTCCTCCAACATAGCATTAAACCCTCTTACATTCTCTCTTACATCTCTCCCACTTGGCATTTAAGACTTTTTCTTCTCCATCTAACAAGCTATCTTTTGAATTTCAAATCTCCCCCTCTTTGGCACATTGACCAAGATGTGCACAACCTTCCTCCATTGGAATGTTGACAAGTGGCACAATTCCATTGGATTATCTTTTATCCCACATTCCTCCTATCTTGCATTATTCTATCATTCTATTTTATAAATAGAGACCCTCTATATTGATTTAATCCTCCACAACTCCACAATCTTCTCCACAATCTCAGTCAAGAATCCCACATCTCCATCATCAAGAGCTTATTAAGGGATTGGGAAAGGGCTTCTTTCCACATCAAAGAAGCACCAATCTGTCTATGGTATGTTGGTTTGATCATTAGAATAAGTGTTTTATTGTGTTTTGTTTGTTTTTTTATTTGTTTCCATTATTCTTGTGATTGAATGAATTTCATAGGGAGCATTGTATTTTCCTTGTTTAAATTGAATAATGCTAACATTTGTCTTTGTTTGAGAAAGATTGCAGGTTAGTGCTCACATTTTGGCGCCCACCATACTTAGTATGAACTCAATATGAACTTAGTATTTCTTATTCTGTGAAGCACAATACTTTGACTTTTCCCTTGTGTGTTGCCATCCTACATCTTCAATTTCACACTTCAAGATCTAATATTGATAACTCATTGTATCATTTTGACTTGTAGTTTTAATATGAAAGTGTCTAGCTACCAAGATTATGTTTAGGAAAATATCAGCAAGGATCCAAAAAGTGTATGTTATATGGATCTATTATTTTAGTGTGCTTCTTAGCTAGGGATTTCTTATTTGAATCTCCAACACTTAGCAGATCAAGAATCTTGTTTATGACACTAATCTTATACTTTTGATTAAATGTCTGTTGTTTTTGTTAAAAAAAAATTCCTTTCTTAACCAATATGTTGAACATTATTTGGTGAAGTATTGAATTTTTTAGCTGTAATCTATGCATACAAAGCATATGATCGGATGGCTAAGATCAATGGAAATGCAATGGGAAATAATGTTTGCTTTATACTATCCATCAGCATCAAGTCATTTCTTGTAGCTTTCACATCATTAGCTAAGTGAGCTTTGTGCAAGAATTTGAAAAAGAGATCTCCAATCAATATGCTTTACACTATCCATCAGTATCAAGTCTTCCTATAGCTTTCACATCATCAGCTAAGTGAGCTTTGTGCAAGAATTTGAAAAAGGTATGAATATAAACTAGGTTTATTTACTTGTGCAAAAATTTCACAAGATTGATAATATACTTTTAGTAAGTGTCATCATGTGTTTCTCCTAATTTCTTCTACAAAGATCTATAATCGATATGTTGCATTTCATTTTCCATCTAGGCTATGCACCATCTTCTCTCTATGCACTATGTTAATGCAAAGAAAACTTCTACATCTTGTTATTAATTTCTAAGTGATTGATCTTTTCCACAACAGAAGATTCAACTTTGAGAAACCACTGAGAGGGCACGCCTGTATGATTTCTCTCTACTATATTACTAAACTTGTATGCCAGAATGTTGTCTAGATTATTATTCTCTCTGATGTGATCTTAAGATATCAATTCAGGCTTTCGATAGGAATGAGTTATTTTTTTTGTCTTTGACTTGAGATTTTTTTTTGCAACATATCTTTTCTTGAATTCAATCTGACTTTGATTGCATTTCAAACGCCTTTGTTATTCCATTAGGCACGCAAAATGGGGGTATGGTAAAAGAAATTTTTTGAGGCAGCCTCTAATTTGAATCTTGTGCTTAGTTGTCTTAACTAATGTCTTAAATGCTTAAGGTCACCACAGTTTTAAAATCTCATCCATGAGCATGACTTGACTTTTTGCAGTGCTCACATCACAATTCCTTTTAGAAAACTAATGTAACTTTTAAAATTGTTTCTCGAGTCAAGCTTCATTATTGCTTTTTTACATTCATTAATATCTAACTACTTTTAGAGCCTCATTAATAGTACATTTTTTTTAAGTGTGGAAGTTGGAAAAATTTTGTATTGCAATGCCAACAGCCAAGTGTAAGCAGGACAACATGGCATAGTGAGAAATTGTATAGAGGCTACGCGCTTTCTACAAGATTACCACAACTGGAAAGGGATAATGATACAGAGCTGCAGAAGTGGTTTCCAAAGTCAAAAAAAACAAATTTGGCAGTATCCACCATCATCCATACCCCAATCTAAGAGTAGATGCAAAGAAATCAGGTCATTAGAGTTGTTGGATTTTGTGCTCAATTCAAATATAATGTAGTCTTTCACAAGAGTATATTAATTGTAGGATCAGGTATGTTGTTGGGCATTAAGTTTGAAAATCTACACAATAACTAGAGGTCAGGTTACCATTTATTAGAGGCCTATCTCTCATCAGTGGGTATTTACGCATGCAGTCATGTCAATTGGAGCTGTCTGTAGATGAGAGGATTTGCAAAGGTAAACTGTTGTTGCGACCTCTAGCTGTATAAGCATCTAATTCACTCTTTATCCGCCCCCATTTTGTGCATAATCTGCAACCATTAGAAAAGAGAATGAATTTATATTCCACTCAACAATTTTCTCTCTATTTTCTTGTGATGGAATACTCTATTTGGGTATGTGTAGGATCATCATGGAAAAAATATGCCCTTAAGTGGCAAAAAATTCAGAAAAATCAGAGTTAGGCAACTTGACGTAAAAATTTTAATAATTTATCTATATTATTTCAAAACTATGTAAGAATAGAATTTGTAGAAAATTGAATGTAGTTTCTGAACTACTAGGTTTATTTTTTTAAAAACAAAATCTATTTGGTGAAAATTTGAAATTTCAATGCAGTAGTACTTAAATTTCAGGGGAAAAAATAAGAAGTAGGTGTCTATCTGACCACCCTAACCACAATAAAATGATAATATTTTTTTTATAATATTTTAGATATAAGTAGAGGACTCATTTCGATGTGATGCATATTTTTTTGTAATTTTAATCCAAGTATATAATTAATTATGATTTTTTATTACAAATTTTAAAAAATATAAAACTCATACGTCTAACCACCTTAACTTGGTCAAAACTTCATGAAATTCAATTCTTTTTTTAATCCTCTAGTATACTAAGCATAGAATGTGACTCATGTTTGATTCAAAAAATGTGATACCATTTGAAAGCTATAGATGTTTTTCAATCAACCTATCAATCAAGACTTTAGTTGTAATTCAAATAGAAAATGAATAATAATTATTTATTAAATTCAAAGTAAAGCATAATTTATATTGGTGGAAAGCTAAAAATCTCCTTTAAAAACTCTTTTCGTTTCATTAATTTTGGGTAAAAAAAGTTGTCAGCCACATACGCTACAAATACCCATCATATCGCCACTTTTTGGCCCATCATGATCTTGCACATACCCATTCATGTCATTTGAAGATATATTGAAATTTTCATATTCGCAGAATGAGCTGTTAGTAAGTAGAATCTCGAGAAAAATTGTGGTCTTTATGTGAAAAACGTGTGCCATGAGTACGACATTGAAAAAGTATGACCCATCCCTTTATGTGCATTATCTAGAAAAATCCCTGCACTCACACATGCAACACACCAAGCTAATTGCTTCCTCACAGGTAAATCATTTATGTAAGAAAAAACTTGCAGATTTTAAATGATGGGTACAGTGCTTTGAGACAAGTGTTATTTTTCTATTTAGAAGGATCTTTATTGTGCATTTATTTGATAAGATTTATGTTGTCTTATTAAATAAGATTGCATCAAATTTACAATCTATTGGTGATACGTGCATTTATTAGATAAGATTTATGTTGTGCAACCTAAAGATTAGGAGGGACTGATTTCGGGAGAATCTTAGAGTCTTCATGCATGATTTAAAGTTCAATCACTTCCTAAGCTATCATGCATTCTTGCCATAAAGCAACTCATATGTCTATGTTTTAGATCCAAAGGTGATATATACTCTAATAGATTTCTTATAAGTTGTGGTCAAAAATATTTTGAATCCAAAGGTATCGAGTTGTAGGAGAGTGAATTACGCTGACATTTTTTTATTATTGTCAGACCTTACTAAATTTTTTTTTACTTTTAGCAGCCCGGTTTGCAAATAATTTTTGTCTTGGTATTCATTAGATTTTACAATCTTATCTTGCTAGAAAGCAGAATGAAAGATTATCAATTAGATATCATCATTAAATTTCATTGACCACATCTATTGAAATTGATTTTCTTTCAATATTTATTTCCTGAATTATTTCTTAACAATTAATTCTCACGTGTTTGTCTTTTTATCTTGTAGATTTTTTTTGCACATGGAACTCAAAAAAATTGAAGCATAGGGAATGCTCTTTGAAGAATTAATGTTTGAGTTGGAGAATCAAGCATTAAACTTGAAAAAAAAAAAGCATTCTTAAATTCTTATTAACTTGAAGCATCCATTACTACTTTTTTTTGTATTTTAGGACAACTCACTTTAGATTTGGGTTTAAAATCAACCATTGTTTTTATTTTTTTTAAATTGGGCTAAAATTGAACTTAGAAACTCGTAGCTTTTGCATTTGGTTAAAAAAATTGAACAATCAATTTCACACTTCAAAGTTGGTGCTTAAAAAGAATTCATTTCTACTTTGAAGGTTAAAATGAACATATGCTTCCATGTTTTGTAATCTTTTCACAAAGTAATATCATCTAAAATACATATGTGCTTCTCCCGCACCTCATAGTGATCTTGAGAATCAAAAGTCTTTTTGTGATATTAAGTTGTCAAAAAGATTCCCTGCACATTTTGATTTGGGTTTAAAATTGACAAATCTTGTGAGTGTGAGTGGAACATATTGTGTGTGTTCTCTCTTTTTTGCTCAACAAAGATTGATCAAACTACAGATATGTTTGTTCACTTTTGTTTATCTTAGAGGGCCTGCCTTGTGGGAAAAATTACTCACCCAAGGGAACAACCCAACCGGGAACACACTAAAGCCAAGGGACTTCCACCCGGGATATAAGTGTGGATATTGGAACAAAGTCTAATATCACAAGGATTATTCCAATGAGAAGGGAAACAATGGTCTCTCACCACATGGATGGTCCCCCATGAACATAATGCCCGCATTAAAACCCCTTGTTTAGAAAGGCCAAAATCCTAATCTATTTGTTGGCACAAGAATGGTTGTTCTGAAGCTGCCCCAAACTTTTACGGATTTAAGTAGAGATGGAAAGTATTCCATGGGAGATTCATGGGTACTAATGCTTGGCTGACCTTAGAAGCAAGTGCACTATAAGGTGGAGCCTGTGTGGTCAAGCATATAACCATCTGCTAGAAGTAAGCGTAGTTGGACTTGTCCAAGTGGGGAAGCAACAAATACTGTCTCAAATATCCATAGGGTTGTGATTGTTCTTGAAATCAAAACACATTACTTGATCGAAAACATTGGAAAACCAACATTCAACATGAGCATCAAATCTCAAACCCTTTAGGAGAAGCACGTATCCTTGAATGAATTCACATGCTATTTCTTGCCCTTGGAATTCTCATCCTTAGAGGCTTCTAAGAATTTGGATTTCATCTCAATTTGATCCTACTAAGCTCAACATTAGGAAAAAATTTCCTTGATTTTCTAGATTTCCACATAATGGACTTTGTGGGATGAAAGATAATTAGGACATTGGACATCTAGTTTCAAAAGCTAATCAAGAAAGTGTTTGTGGTAAAAATAATCTATTAAGCAAAGATTAAATCAATTGAACCCCACACGAATTCTTGTTATCTTTTTTCTTATGGTTTTCCATGCAAACATTGGTCTTTTGGTTTGAACTACTCTTAGAGAAAAGCATGTTCTTCAATATCTTGGTCTAGTAAACAAGTCCTTCATAGGTTCATTTAGGATCAAAATCAAACACTTCATCCATCCAAAAAATTTATCATCTTCATCCCACAAACAACTTTAGAGCTTTGAAAACATCATTTTAGACTTGGGTAAATCATCCTTAAACCAAATCAAAATCATTTGTTTAGTTAGGTGTTTGTTGATGAATCCTTCCTCACACACTTAGTTAAATCAGCACACCTTTGAATGAGTTCATGCTAAGATAACATCTAAACATCTTAGGGTTTACAAGTTCGTTATCCAAATCAAACCCTAATTCTAGCATTGATCCAAAGTCCCTAAATTTTCAACACCCATATCATTCACCCCTTTCATCCTTCATCTCATCATTGGTCCTAAATCACCTTAGAGGTTCACTTTTGTAATATGGTGAAAAAACAAGAAGAAAGTGGAATATAAACTTGATCCATACATCATGAGCAATCTAAACCAACCAAACTATCAAAGCCTTACCATTCCAATTCATTGTCAACACTCATATTTATACAATCTGCACATGGGATTATTATCTCCTACAAACCTCGATGGTACAACAAATGTGAGTATACCTAGTCAAAAGTTTGTAACACCTTTCCCAATGATAGATTTAAATCTAATTTCAAACCTACAAATCTATCAACCCAACAATCAAGGCATGAGTCTTCAAACAAACAACATTATCCCACCAAATCCATACATGTCAAATGTGAATATACCAAGTACAAATTTACCAAACATGAACATTTCAATTCCACACTTAGTAAAATTTGGGGTAAATATGTTTGCAAATCATACAAATGTTCAAATTCCAAACAAGATGATAACGAATCCATGTATTGATCCAAGTCAAGGTAACACCATGCAAAATCAAAGTTACTTAAATCAAGGCAATGCGATTCTCAAAGAAAACAATGTTCAATTTCAACCCATAATGCCAAATCTGAACATCATCCCAAATCAAAACATTTTCCAAAATCAATTTTTCCATGATCCCATACAAACACCACAAGTACACATTCCAAATCTACTTGAACAAAAGAATCAAGTATAGCAAGGGAGTCAAAATTAAAATTAAGATCAAAATTTGCTAGATCAACTTGCTTCACTTGCCAAAGTAATTGACTTATTGAACCAAGAGACATCTTCACTCCGAAATCAATACACTCTTCCTTTGGTTGAACCATGTCATCAAAGCGTTGATTTGTGTCCACAACCACATCAAGAACAATATCTCAAAGGTCAAGAGGCTGTATATCAAGATCAACAACATCAATAATAAACCCAATCACCCCATCTCAAAGATTAATCACCCCATCCAAAGATCAATCACCACATCTCCAAAATCAATCACCACAAGGTCAATTTAAACTACAAGTCTCACAGGGTAACAAACGAAAATACACACCACTTGGGAAACCAATTGAATCAGTCATGCAACAGTTAGTGCAGGAAAATCTCATTAAAATACCCTTCTATGAGAACTATCAAGAACCCTTGGTAAAACCACCATCGTACAATGAGAAGCACCTTTGTGATTTTCACAAAATAAAGGGACACACAACATCAGATTGTATTCAACTCAAAAATCTCATCCAATATTTGATTGATCAAAAAATAATAACTATTGGGGAAAATTATCAGGATTCAACCACTAGCGATAGCATTGACAATCTCTCCACCACAATTGTTGAAAACAATCATCAAGATTTATCCATCAATGAGCACATTGAAGATGATTCCACCTCATTTGATGACCAACTCACCATACATCAAGAGACACTTTTTAGTGATCTATTTCAAGGAGTGCTAGAATTATTTGATCCTATTGGTCCATAATCCATGACCCATCAACCAATGATCATGTTGAAAATGTCTCTACATCACCTAATGAGTTAGAGAGCATATCTCAAGAATTTATTCCAAAGCATGATCAACATCTTTCACCAAGGTCTAGCAATGATACTTTCCAAGACATGTTGACACCATTTGACCTCATGGTTATAGATACTAAAGGGATCCTCAACTCAACATTTTACCTAAGTCTATCCAAAGATCAAGAGGATATTGAGCCACTTCCAATGCCTAATGAAGATATCGAAGAACCCTTTGTAAGCAATCCATCCTTTGAAACTAGTCCATGTCAAGAACTTGATCCAAAGCATGTCAAAATCAATTCCAAAATTAATCAAGATCAAGAATTTGTATCTCCAAGATACTACAATGATCTAATGGACACTCTCCTATCTATACAAGATGTCACAAATGATGATCATATCCATATAGCACATACTCCTCCATCTACCCATGAGATGCTTTCTATGGATGGACATGTAGATGATCTTCATTCAGAACAGGATTCCTCTACTCCTAACATTATTACACAGAAGGAGCAGGTTATTGATTCCTATAGTCAAATCGAGTTATCAACATCAGGATCAGACATATCCCAAATTTAGATTTGGTACATCATGTATGAGGATATCCAGCATTATCCACTCAAGGAAATAGATCAGACAAAACACTATATTCTAGAATTAGTAGAGTAACAAATTGAAATAATGTCATCTGCAGTGGTCGTTTATCAGAGAATGCTTACTAAACAAGACATCTCAAAATAGGAAGAATCAAAGAACAAAGGTACTACTTCCACAATATTGGGGGAAACTATGTCTCAAGAAAATGTCAACATAGGGAGCACAAAGAATTCTTATTATGAAACCGATGTCAGTACTACAACCAGTCACATCATGAATCTTCATCCACCCATCACCCCATCCATGAATGGGGACCAACATCAAAAGAAATATTTGAACCAAAGTACAAAGAACGTCATCAAAGTAAAAGAAGCTAAGAAGCATACCAGACAAATCAAATACACATGGATACCAAAGAATACAAAGAAATATTATCCCTATCAAAATCCATTAGTCAAAGAAACTATGGGGAAAAATAAAAAAATGGAAAAGTATCCATCAAAAATGTCCACAAAGGAAAAAGAAGGCTTCTCAAGTAATGTACAAAGTATATCAAACAGTTGGTCCTAATTCCATGCACACTTTCGTATCCACCCATCATTGCTCATCTTCGCAAGTTTGGAGAATCAAAGGTTCCAAACCATCAACCAATCCATCTTTTATTCCTAAACACACTCCATCCACACCTCCACACATGATATAAAATTCTCGCATTGACCATGTATTTCCAGCAATCCTTCATCATAAGGATTCAAAAGGCACTTTATCACGATGTGCGCACAAAGACAAAGTTAACTCCAATATCAAAAAAGTCGATCAAGAATCTCAAAATTTGTATTCAAATGCACATATCTTGAAAAAGAGGCTTATTCAAGCAGGATATTGATGGCACATTATAATAGGGGAATCTACATCAACACCACAAGGTGGTTCAGCATGAGCTTAAAATCTTTCAAAAAAATCAAAAATCAAAAAAATTAAAAAATATGAAAATCCAAAAAAAAAAATCAAAAAAAGGATTAAAAATAGTAAAGAAAAAAATTGTCCTCCGTTGAAAACCACTATGGTGGTGCATTGGACAGGTACCATGATGAAAATATGGAAAACAGACATCATGTGTAGAATTGAGCATCTACATGTGCCAGTTCAAGTGAAAGCATTTTATCTCATCCATAATAAATCTAGCATTTCCTCCATCTTATCCATAATGAATCCATTCATCCATTCAGAATTTATCGAATCCATTTTGCATCCATTTTCCAAATTATCTTGATCTTGATAAAAGTTAGGTGCACACTTTACACTTGCTTATGATAAACATCTTGACATGGGTCATTTTCATTGATCCTATCCTACCTAGCATTATCTGAGACATGAAGCATTCCTCTCTTTAAACACCTTATCTTATCACAATATAATCCTTAGCATCCTTTGCTTGCTTACCATATCCATCCATCCACACATGTATCCAAGCATCCACCCATGGAATTTTGTACATTACTAGAAACTAGGGTAGGTATGTACATCTTGCTTCAGGAATAAATCTTGATCTATATCCTCCAACTTATGTGGTGATCCGAACATTGGAAAATCAAATTGGTCAACCACTTGTGAGCAAGAATCCAAATCACTAGCCCATGGCATATTTTGATGAGAAGGCATTCCTTATCAAGCTTCATCTATCATAGAACATCAATCCAAAAAATCAATATTAGTCGCGTCTAATTTGCACTTTAGTGTCACATCAAATCATCCAAAACATCTTTTGTTTCAAACCAAGATTCAAAATCTTGATCAATCAAATCCAATCAATCGATCATCTTCTTGGGAGATCCTTCCCAATCCTAATCAATCAAATCCTTGGACTGTTGTGTATCCTCAACAATGTTATCATCATCAATCCCTTATCATCTTGGGATATCCATCTTAATCATTTTGTTGCTTAACACTATCCTTGCATTGTTGTGTATCCTCAACAATGTTATCATCATCAATACATCAATCTTATCAATCAACCCTAGCTTGATTTTCAACAAAATCCCAAAACAAAGCACTGATATCATCACATAGGTCCATATCTAGAATGTCAAAATCATGTGAAAAATCCAAAAACATTCAAAAAACCAAGAAAATCCAAAAAATCTAAAAACATTCATAAAATCTCATAAAACCCCAAAACATTTGAAAATTGGAAAATAAAAACATTTGTAAAATCTTGGAAAATACCAAAAACATCCTCAAAACACTTCAAAAACATCAAAAATATCTAAATATTTGAAAAATCCATCCGTCCACATCTCACTTTCACCCACAATAATCAATCATCCATAATAAAACAATTGTCACCTTCATCCTTTGGCAATACAAATAGAACCAACCACAACAATCAGCAAAAGCAAACTTCAAATGCAAAATCAAAATCAAAATAACAAGTTACTTTTAAATGCAAAACCAGACTCTTGATCATCCACAAACATTTCAATCAACCTTATATCAATAGCCTTTTTGAACAACCTATCAACTTGCCACCATCCACTAACATGTCCTAAGATGTATCCTTCCTACAATGGACATTATCTATTGGCAAAACACTTTGGATAAAGAAAACGTGTCGCCATCCACTAACATTTCCTAGGATGTATCCTTCCTACAATGGGAATTATCTATTGGCAATCATTTTGGTTCTTATCCTAAACAAAAAAAATCCCTTTGGCTAGAGGTATGAAGAACATTGACTTTTTTGTGTGCTTGATCTTTTCTTTTTTATTTATCTTATTGTGCTCATTCCAATGACCTCTCGATGATTTCTAGTCAAAGCGATTTAGAGAGAAGGGAATGGGGCATTGATCATTAACTTTTGTCTGTTGTGCTTGTTGGAAGTTCTTGTAATATAACTTCATGAATACTTGCTATGTTAGGTGTATCCTAGCAAGGTTTCTGTATGTCAAGTGTGAACAAGAATACTCCTATATGTTTGTCGATTCAAAGTCCATTGTACTAGGTACAACGCCATCCTAGTTCTTTATACCTTGATGCATCGTATCTATGTGTGTTATCAAAAATAAAGTAAGTAGCCCTTTTAAAGTCCCAATTCCTGATAAGAAAATCATCCATCTCTCATCATCATCTCTAATTAAGTTGGCTTGTTGAATCATCTTGTCATTATCTCATTTCTTCTTTTTGGTGCTAACATCATACTGTGATAGTTAATCATCATCACCAATGCATCCATCCTGCATCCACAAACCATCAACATACTACACATCATATCATATCATTTTGATCATCATCATAATATAGACTTATTAGTCTAATCATTTCATAAATCATACATTTGCATAATCATATAGGCATTATCACATCATCATCATTTAAGTAGTTTAGGATAATATAGATTGGTTATTCTAAGCATCTTAAAACCATCACATTTGCATCATCATAACCACCCATACGTCCATCTTGAACCTCTTTGTTGTGAGATCGACCCTCAAATCTAATCTTTTTGCTCAATCTCTCGAGGGGGTGATGTACCAATATACTTCTTTTTGTCGGGGCATCAGAAAAAATTTAAAAAAATTGAATTTTGATCGTGGCAAGTTTATTCTTTGAACCAATGCAGCAAGTACATTGCTTCAAAGAGGGGCAAAATGTAGACATGCAAAATTGACATCATGCATTCCTCATATTTAATCAAATCATATTTTCCTGATCAATTAAATAAATCAAGTTTAATTGATTAATCTCCTAGGTTATCTATTTAATTAAATAAATCAAGTTTATTTAATTAATCTTCTAAATTTCTTCATTTAATTAAATAAATCAAATTTATTTAATTAAACCACTAACATCATCCTTTCTAATTAAATAAATCAAATCTTTATTTAATTAAATCTAAAATCATTTTCTTCTCATTTTGATTTATTTTAATCCTAAAATCTACATCAAAAGTCAAAATCACCTAATCTCCTATTAAATTAATCAAACCATGATTAATGCTAATCCTAATCCTCTTTTCTCTAGATTTTGCAACTTGTGCACATAAATCAATTTAATTGATTTATTAATTCCTCCTTTCATTCAAATATGGCATCTTTAGGGAATATTCCTCCAATTTGAATTTTCCCTCTCACATGTCTTGTCCTCCAACATAGCATTAAACCCTCTTACATTCTCTCTTACGTCTCTCCCACTTGGCATTTAAGACTTTTTCTTCTCCATCTAACAAGCTATCTTTTGAATTTCAAATCTCCCCCTCTTTGGCACATTGACCAAGATGTGCACAACCTTCCTCCATTGGAATGTTGAAAAGTGGCACAATGCTTTTGGATTATCTTTTATCCCATATTCCTCCTATCTTGCATTCTTCTATCATTCTATTTTATAAATAGATACCCTCTTTATTGATTTAATCCTCCACAACTCCAGAATCTTCTCCACAATCTCACTCAAGAATCACCCATCTCCATCATAAAGAGCTTATTAAGGGATTGGGCAAGGGCTTCTTTCCACATCAAAGAAGCACCATTCCCCTATGGTATGTTTGTTTGATCATTAGAATAAGTTTTTCATTGTTTTTTGCTTGTTTTTTTGCTTTGTTTCTATTATTCTTGTGATTGAATGAATTTCATAGGGAGCATTGTATTTGCCTTGTTTAAACTGACCAATGCTAACATTTGTCTTTGTTTGACCAAGATTTCAGGTTAGTGCTCACAAGGGTAGACAAGGGAAAAATTATCAAGATTATTGCATCGCTTATGATTCAAGCATCATGCAAGTTTTATGTGAGTTTCAGTCATGTTTTGTATACATTTTTTTTTTTAGAACTAACATTTGTAGGTATTCATATCAACTCAAATCAAGAAATAGGGAATCCTTGAAGGTGATGAGAATGACTTCATTTCATCAAGGAGATTAGATATAAGTGGTGACTTGCATAAAATTTCCAATTCATTACTTGTTTATCAATTAGCCTCTATCCCTCAAAAGAATAAGCTCTCTTTTATCAACTTTTCCATTATGGAGGTAGAAATACCAACATGGATTTCGACTTAGGCAAGCCCCTATATGGAACAACCCTTCCCCTCTTTTCATGTGTGCAGTGTACATATCCAAAGTGAATTGGAGGAAGATTGAGGAAAATTTTATCATTCATGCATCAAAACCCTACAAGTTGACAAGTCACAAAATCAACATTTTCTCATCAACAAATGAAGTTTTGATAGCAAAACCCAAAAGAGAGAAGCTACAAACAAGGGACCTCAAGCCTATGAAAATATAACTTCAAGATCAAGGTCCTTAGTCTAGGGAATCCTTTTGCCCTAGACCACCCATATCTTGCTTAGGTTTAAACCCCAGGTGCATCATTATCTAATTTTTCTTATCTAAAACTCAAATCTATCTGCACGCATTTTTAATTTTTCATAATTCATATCAAAACATTACATTTTCATAGTTTACATAATCACATAATTACATCACATCAAAAATAAATTTCCAAACTTGAAATAATTAGATCCAAGGTTGATTGACTCACCTTTTAGGGTGTAAGTCAATTGCATACCCTTTCCAATCTGAATTCCAATGTTTAGTAGAAATGGATTGATCCTAGTGATCTCGATATTGGACATAGGATCCCCTTTCCAATGAAACATTTATGTGAACTTGACATATACTACACTTGAAATTTTTTTATTTTCATTGCATGCACTCTAAAAATTCATTCAAAACCTAGGTTATTTGAAAATTATTTGAAAATCTTATTGAGAATTTGCGTTTATTTTCAAAAAACTATCCAATATCATTAGTGTTAAAGCACATAGATATACTAAGAGTGGGGGTGAATCAATATATCCCTCAAACTAATTAAATTCAATTTATCAATCAAAACCTATAACTAACTTAATCAAATAACACATTCAAAGCAAAGCATAAAACCATAACACTTGATTTATGTGAAAACCCAACAAGGAAAATCCATAGTGAGAAATATGCTTGGAGCTTCTCTCCAAATCCAACCTCATAAAATGAAACAATAGTTACAACAATTCATAAGTTATTTAACCTCAAGAATTTTACAACTCCTTTCTCAACACTTATAGAATGAGGTTGCAACCTTATAATATAACACTTGAAGAAACAAATGATCAATCACAACCACAACACTTTTGCTACCTCTGGCTCACTACCCTAAGAACTTACACACCTCTAATTTTGGCTCATTGCCTCAAGAATTCACACTTGCACTTATGCCTTTGGATCACTTCCTCCAGCACTCACTCACACACTTTGGTTAGCTCACTACCTTCCACACATCACCTATACCCTTTTTATTTTGGCTCATTGCCTCTAGCATACATCAAACACTTCTCTACAAATTCACACAAATTATGTTGCCTTCAGTGCACTAGTTTCACCAAATTTTACATTGATCACACACTTGATCTTTCATTTATACCTTCTGCAAGCTTAAAAAAGTTTCTCCATGTCAGCCAAATAGAAATGTATAAACATGAACTGTGCAATATTCATATTGAGTTGGGTTCAAAAAATTCGCGAGAAAAGGGAAATTCAATGTGGTCCAAGCAAGGAGATAAGAAATACCTAATTTAACTTTGCACATATTCCCATGTTGGTGCACACCACAAAACTTCATGTAGATAACTTAAATAATTAAGTTGGCCAAGCAAACACTCATCTTATATTTTGGATACCTAAGTTGGATGTATATTATATTTTGTATGTCCAAATACCCTACATCATCAATTGGTTATTATATGACATTACCTAGTGATATAGATGAAATAAAGTGTGATGTAGTGTGGGGTGCCACAAGATGTGTTAGGGTAAATGTAAAATTTCAATCATCAACCTAGGTGAAGGGGGCATGGGAAGTATTGATAGATTTGAGGATAATGTAGATTTAAAAGATTTAGATACAACTAGTGTCATGGGTATATTAGGTCTTGAAGATTCCTAGAAATATAAATTATTAAATGAATATTGACGGCCATATCATTTTTATCTTGCTCATCTAGAACTAAATAAAAAATTTACAAAAAAAAACCTTTGAGATAAAAAAATTGATGTTGCTAATAGCACTCAAGATAATTTTTCCTTACTAGATGTCTACCACATTAGGAGAGACAATGAATTTTCCCATGTCTAGAGGCTTTGAAACTATATTTTGGACTTTCAAGGAATGATCCCTAGAGGATGGCTTAAGTGAGGGGCCGTTATTACCAAGGCTCTTAGCTTTGTGACTCGCCTTAGTAGACTAAACCTCTTAATTTTTCATAGTTAGTTAAGACCTAGAAGTAGGTTGAGTGTTAGGGTTATAATAGGGAGAAACATAAGGACAATCTCAATCTCATACACAAAATATTAACAATGATAACAAGTACTAGGTAAGTTTAGATGTAGAACAACTTGGGGTATCTCATCTATCCAATCTCGATGTCCATTCTCTACTTTAAATCTTTGGATAAATTTAATTCTAAATAGACCCTCTTCTAAAATTAAACTGAGATACATTATTTTATATATAATAAAACAACTATTGAACGAACATGTACATCTACTATATTTTATTTTAAAATAATATAATAAAATAAAAAATAACTCATTAACAATAAAATAAAATAATAATAAAAATCTGATTTTATTTTAATTTTAACTTCCAGGACCATTATTATTTTGGAAAGAAAAATTAGCTTACCAGTAGACTACCTTAAAAATTTAGACGCCCTCACAAAGAGGGAAAAGAAGAAGAAAAGCGAAAGTAAAATATGACCAATTCAAAATTGATAAGCGAATACTCAGGCGGAACTTCCATTCAAATATCCTTCTAATTTCTGAACGACATCAAGGTAGACACCTTCTAACTTGTAAACGGCCTCAAATACAAAGAAAGACAGTCCGTTGAAACGTTGAATGAAGTAACACTTTCATTATCTAATTCAAACCCATTTCATCATACGCGTGCTGTATTTGATGGGTTTGTGAGAATGGTCATACCCACATTGATTTCTTTCTTCCTCCTTTCAGATCTAAGATTTTGAAGAGGGTGAGAAGTAGCTACAGTTGCACCCCAACATAACAAATCCTCTGCGTATTTCTCTTTTCTCATAGAATGAAGAATATTTACTCCACCCACAAAAATCAACCATAGCTTGGAGGATACTCTTCGCCATCACCAATTGTATGCAGATAACGGTTGGAAGACTGACAAAATTCAGAAACGAGATTTATACAACTAGGTCAAAAGAGAAATCCCCGTCAAAAACGTTGCAAACCCTCAACGGTGTATTGGTAAGCAAAATGTATTCCCATAAGCAAGCACGAAGGGACAATGCAAGCTCATTGATTTGAGTGACTTCCTTCCAAATTTTTGAGGAGAAAAATTAGTCAGAACTACTCCAACGCACTTAAAATGTCTTTAAACCCACAAAATAAGAATGGATTAACATGAAATGTTGTATTATTCCACAAATTTAGTTTGAGTAAGTGCATTTGCGTATCGAAATATTAATCTGTGAACGCGCTTTATTGTTATTGCAACGAAACAGCCATTCATGCAACATTCTTCTTTCCCTAGCTTGAAAAGTAGTCTTGGTTTTTCTTTATTAATAGGCCTGCCCCTCTGAAGTTGTAACCAACCCAACAAACCCAGTGAGTTGAATTGTTTGTAGGAATACAAAGAATAAGAGATGGGGCAGGAGTGCACAACATTTCAGCTTGAGGGATTTACTGATTTTCCTTCCGAACAAGACATCCGGCAATTGCTCGGGGATATACGAGGATTTAAGAATGTTAAGTTTGCGAAGAGCCGAAAAGTTATGGTATACCACGATCCAGAATACAAATCTCAGATAGGTATAAGACGTCGTTTCTTTTTGCATGCGTATGATTCAAATATTCATTTTTGAACTTTCTCCCTACAATTTCTATCCATGACATTCTAACCACATGTGGTTGACTGTGTTTTTATGTGTTCAGTTAAGAAAGTGGCTAACAAATATCGCGGTTCTGAAGAAGTAGAGAGTGCAGAATGAAATAAATAGAATGTGCAATCGCTGTTTGGGACTTGAAACTCTTCTTCTCTGATTATTATGGAATTATGAATAAGTATCTCACTTCATAGACTTTTATCGTTATTCTATGTGAAATGTAAAACTTAAAACAAAGGCATCATGTTGAAAATTTGTGTTTCGGTATGTATTTGATATAAGAAATCTTCTTTTATAGTATAGGTACCTAAATTTAATATATATTTGTAAGAAGATATTTGTTATCTACAAATTTCATTGTGGGTGTCAATACATAATTCATTAAATTTAAAGTGAATGGTTGAAAAAAGTTGTAGAGTTTATCTTTAAATTCTGTGAAGCATAGAATATTGTTAGATGCAATTTTTTTTATTTTTCTAAATACTATAATTCTATCTATATTTAAAAATATTTATTTATATATTTAATAAAGAAAAACATTTTTCAATAACTGTAATTTACATTGATTCAATATTATATGCATACATGTAATCATTTTATCATGAAAGCTCATGAACTACTAATCTAGTTTCCTAATTTATACTTACCATTATCTAATTAATTATACTCTTAACTTTGTCATGAGGGAAAATGTTCTATTAGATTAAATCTATAAAAATGTGTAAAAAATAAAAATAAAACTATTCAAACATGCTTATCTTTCTAGAATGCTCCTGAAAATATAGATTTTTTTGTGCATCAATTGAAGCATCGCATTGTGAATTTTGGATTGACATATCTTAACATGTCTATAGAAATAGTGATAAAGTAGGCTTAAAACTCTACAATCAAATTATTAAGGAAGTGTAGCAAATTAGGATTTCAAGTTGCTTGTTGGAACAAGGATGATATGAAATGATGGTAGCAAGAGCTTTCTTTAAGGGAAAATTAAAAAAATTAAACTACTACCTAAATCAAGCTATGAAAAAGGAATATTGGGTGATTAAGTGCATGGAAATTGGGGGGATATGGTTAGTGGCCACTTTTTCCTAAAATTAACTCAATCTAAGATTTGACAAATAATTCAAGATGTGGACTCTCAAAAATTGAAGATATGATAAAACCAAGAATCATAGTACTCCAAATTTAGTTTCTCAAATACTAAATATTTTTAACAATGATTAAGGTTAAGAAGGTGGCATGATGAGTACACACAAAAGTTCTATATTTTTAATTCTCAAATATAACATAGCTTCTAGTGTGAAGCCCTCTAATTTTTATTACATTACATATTTTTATAGATTTATTTACAAAAATATAGCCAAGAGTGTGCACTACAAGTTGTGTATTTTTATTAAAATTTTATAACTTTCAAAGTGGATGCATCCTAAAAATTACAAATGCATGGATAAGGAGAACAAGTTGGGATGAATAAACGTGTGGTTGCAATAAGAGATGGGTGTATAAGGATGTGTATAATAAATAAGAATATTTATAATGGATAGGTAGATGTCATTGGTCAATAGACCCAATTTAAATAAAAATATGAGACATGTCAATATGTTAGTGTATTAAAGAACTCTTTTCACAAAAAAAATACTAAATAGAAACATCATGAATATGTAATTTCTACTATAATATTTCTTTTTTACCAAATTAATATTTTGAAAATTGTATGCAATACATTTTTGTAAACTTCAAAGGTAATATTATATAATTCACTTTTATAATTTCAATTAACTAATACAAATGAAATCAATCAAGTGCTTTATAAAAATTGAGTAAGTTTAAAAATAAAATAATTAAATAATTATTATTTTTTATATATTAACTTTCCTAAATTTCATTTTTTATTAGTTCTAATATGATATAAGGTACATAATAATTATTTTATTAAGACAATATATTTTATAATACAAATATTTTATTTAAAAAATATAAAAATTAACTATTATTTAGTTCATAAATATTTAAGTAATATAATTATATCCCTAATTCAAAAATGTATATTTATATAACCTATTACAACAAATATTATTTCCATCACAAGCTACATGTGATTTTTTTTAGATAGCATCTATTTATGCATCCTTATATAAGGAATATTATGTTTAACTAAATATCCTTAAACTTTCTAAGTGATAAGTGCATTAACATTTGAAGTTAATCAAATTATCTTCTCCTTTTTAAATTTCTATAATATATGAATATTTCCTACTATTCTTTTATCTTAGGGATTCTTAAGTACCAATTTACATGACTTTCTTGACCCTTTATTTTTTCTTTATTTGAAAAATAAATTTGTATATTGATCATTATTATTGTACTAATATAGTTGAATTGCATCAACTTGGATTTTTTTAATATAGTGATGATGAATATCTACAACCCTTCTTTAATAATGGTAGGCATGATTAAATGTCAATTTAATTATATGTTTTTAATATGAAATATAAATTTATTCTTGTATACACTTCTAAACCATTCTACTTTATCCACTTTTGTCCAATACTCTTAATTTCATAGTGTGCATACAATTATGTATAGTTAACTTGTGACTACCTTAACTCTTAATCAAGTTATATGATAATTTTTATATCCTTATTTAGATATTTAGATTATCCTAGGTTTTAAAATTAGGTATCTAACTCATCCTAGGTGATGTACAAGATATTGTGGATGCTAAATCTGCAAAATGTTAGACTTTGACAAGCATTTTCATGGAAGTCAAGTAAAACGTAACAAATCCATTATCCCTATGAAATACTACATCATGTTAGATATGCTAAATAAGACATTAAAACAACAAGAAAAGCTAAATAAGCATATAAATAACATGAATCAAACCCTATCTCATAGCGGATTAGTGCTTCTTTGATGTGGAAAGAAGCCCTTTCCCAATCCTTGATAAGCTCCTAGATGATATGACAAACAAGATGATAAGTGATCAAGTGCAAGATGAATGTGTATCAAGTTGCCTAAGATTGTGGAGAATTAATACAATAGAGGAACTCTCTATTTATAAGAAAGGATTATGGAGGATTGAAAGATATAGAGGATGTGGGACAAAAGATAAGCCAATGATAAAGCGTCACTTGTCCACATGTGAGAGGTTGAGGAATGAGCACATTTTGGTCAATGTACCAAAGAGGGGGAGATTTGAAATTTGAATTTGATGAAAAGATGAGTTAAATGCTAAGTTTGACTTGTGCAAGAGACATGTAAGAGACATGTAAGAGCTCTTAAATGCTTTTTTGGAAGGAAAAATCCCTTTTGGAGGGATTTTCAAACTTGGAGGAATATTCCCCAAAGATGCCAAGTTGAAAATAAATAAAGATTTTAATAAATCATTTAAATGCATTTTCATGTGCAAGTGGCAAAATCTAGAGAATTTTGGAGATTGGGATTAAATTAATCAAAGTTTAATTAATTTAATGAGGGATTAGGTGATTTGACCTATTTGATTTAGATTTATGGATTAAAATAAATCAAAAGGAGATGGAAAATTATTTTAGATTTAATTAAATAAAGATTTGATTTATTTAATCAAAGAGAATGATGTTAGTGTTAAATCAAATAAAGATGGATTTATTTAATTTAAATGGATGACCTTAGGAGATTAATAAATTAACCTTGATTTATTTAATTGATTAGGAAAATATATTTTAATTAAATATGAGGAATACATGATGTCAATTTCGCATGTCTACAGATATAAGTAGGGTATATATAGGAGCTAGTGATTAGTTTATTACCATCAGATATTATAATTTGTGTTCTTTTTGGAGATTTTGGATGTTTTCTCCTTGAAGTGACTTATTATTTTTAAATATTATCAAGTATTTATAGCATATTTCCTCTTCTATGTAATTTTCTTATTACATCTTGTGTGTTTTTCATACATTTATGATAATGTAATTACACATTGTTTATTTTTTCACACCACACAATAACACATAGCTGATAGTGTATAGTATATTTGTGATAACAAATACAACTATGAAAATCAAAATATTTACATGATTTAGGAGAATCTAGAGAATTACAAATATTATAGAAAATAAAGAAATAAGAAAGGCTAAAAATAATTATGGTGCGTGTAAAATAAACTAAAAAAATAGTGTATGTATAAGTCATGTAAGTTTTTAAATCCAAGATTTAAATCATTAATCTATTATTCTTATGTCTTAAATTTTCTAACTTATTATATATATATATATAAATAAAAAATAGTACACTTCTATTATTAAGGTTTTCTAGAGACTAATCATTAATTGACATTTGTATAAGAATATGATTACACATTTAATACAAAATGTTTATATACATGTCATGTCATAAAAAAAGTTATGCCCATTTAAAAATATGTGCACTTTTTTTAAATACTTTGTAGCCTTTTGTTTTTATTATATATTAAGACAAAACCCTATATATTTCATGATTGTCCTCCTCGCGATGTAGACATCATTGGAGAAGATGATGATAGCATGAATAAATTCTTAAATGCATGTCTTGATAACCTTGAAGCCAATGCAGCCTTTTACCCATCCATGAAGTCACAATATCTTCCTATTGTGGCACCTCCTGATCACTTTGGATACCTACATCCTGAAACCAATGACGGACCTAAGTTCCCTCCATCAAGTGGACCTAGTTCCTCTAAACAACCACATCCTCAACCATTTTATGATCACAAAGTTACAAACACTCCCATCAACCTTGAAGAAACATATGGCAAAGGCTTTACCATCCTAAGTAAACAAGGTTGTGATACAACAAATGAGCATAACATTAATCAACTTCTTAAACAAATACTAACAGAAGAAAACATGGTAGGATTAGGCTATCAAGATCCTCCTCATACTGATAAGCCTCCTTTTGAATATTGGAGACTTCATGATGATGGTACAGTGATCTTTGATTCTCCTCCTAACTTGAACATTCTCCTTCCACAAGAACAACCATTACCCGATTATCATGACAAGGATGCTAGGATCGTTGATGGTGTTTTTATGCACTTCTAACACAGGACAGCAGCGGGGTGCACTACTCTCTTGACAATCTCCCACAATCGAGTTCAGAACACTATCCCAAGGTCTCTCGGTGTCAGGTCATGACAGTGCTAAGATACCTCAGTAGTTTGATGTGATTTGCTGGAATCACAAGGCGGTCTTACAGAAATACAAAGTATGGGCACAAAGCATGAAGTTGGATCTTCGAAAAGGGAGTTCTTAGCATGAAAGCAGTTACGTGTTGGCTGTAGGTTCAAACAGCAGTCCCAAACTCCATCTAGTTGTTAGATTTGGCTTTATAATGTGCAATGAACCTTGGTATTGTTCAGTTTCTAAAGAAAGTGAAAAAAGAGCGAAGGGGAAGAAAAGTTCCTAAGCCTAAAGCTTGCTGCGAACAGTGATAATGGAGTTCCTGCAATGGACAATTCCTTCAAAACAATATCCCACTTAACCAGGGATTTCACAGTATCATGGAAATTGTGCTATCTTCTAAGGGCTGCAGATTTTTATCCTTCATCCACCACATACATGCATGAACTAAAGATAAGTGTTTGGGCAGCTTTAATCAAGTCTAGGCTAACTTTGCACAGCTGTCTACCTTCAGCAAACAGCAAAAAGTATGGACTAAGGGATCATCAACAAAACATGAATTTTCACAATCAGCCAACAACATTCCTAAAATTATCAAAATAACATGAACAGCTAACTAAACAGCAAAGAGATCTAAACTAAACATCTAATATTGGAGAAGTGAATCAATTGACATGAGAGAAAACAAGGAAATGCACCAAGTCAATGCTATTTCTCATAAATTTCAGTAGCATGCCTTTACAACAACTCAACTCTCACTTTTGCAAATGAGGGGAGTGCTCTATTTATAGTTTTTAAAAAACCAAATGAATGGCCAAGATTCATTTCCATTGTGTGGCCACGATTCATTACAAAATAGGGTTTCACCTACCCCCAAATAGATTTACAATTTTAAAACATCTTTTGTCTTTTCCCTATTTTGTCATCTAGTGGATGACACTATTTGCTTTTTGTCTTGTAGCTAATTGTTGTTCTTTGGTAGCTACCCTCTTTAGGTCGTTCTTTCTTAGGTACAGGCTGTCTGAATTCTCCCTCAGTGTGTGTTCGATATGCTTGAGGATGTGACTTGGGCTTGTTGATCTCAAGGATTTAAGCATCTCAATGCACGGTGGCTCCATTCTTTGGCATTGTCTTCCGGCTGCTTCAGGTCCTCGTCATACTTTGAGCCCTGATCTTTGAACAGCTCTGATTGGTCGAAGGCACAGGCAGTGAAACTTAGGAAGTCCGTTGTGATATCTCCGGCTGTCCCGTCCTTCATCTTTTCCTCAAAGTATGACCTGACCTTTTCTACATCTAATTGCACCGTGGGCATATCATGGCCCGTCATCAACCTAAGGTACTCGGCGCATTCAGCTCAGATTTCTTTGATCCATGCAATATCCGGATCCACCCTGCTCTGGATCTGCTCCATCCTTTCTTTTCTGTTGATGAGGTCTCTGCGCCATATGTCTACCAACAAGTGATCTTCCTTCTTCAATTCTAACTTCTCTTCCCAAGTGCTTTCTGGCATTTGAAGGATGGATTCAACCTTCGGGAAGGTGGAGTCGTAGATCGCAGGGAAGTTGGTGCAGAGTTTCTTCGTGCTTTCCAAGGATTGAACCAGGTCCAGGAACTTATTAGCTATTTGCACAGCCAAGCCGATCCCTACGTTTCCGACGCTCGCAACCTGCTGGAACCAGTCCTCCGTGGTCTTCTCCAAGTTTTTCCTCCTTTCCAACTTATCTATCTGTTCCTTGGAGAGCAGCTGTGGCGCGGCTGTAGAGGTAGTGGGGAGGTCGTCTATTGAAGACCACTGCTGGATATAGTCGGTCAGGGCAGCAACCTGCGCCTTTAGCTCGTCTTTGGTGACCTTGTCCTGTTTAATCAGATGCACCACCGTGGCCACTGACTCCTCCAGATGTCTGACCTTCTGCTCCCTGGTGGCTATCCCTAGGTCGATGGTGGAGATACTGTAACTAACTTCGGCCTGGCCAACAGTTGGCATCGCTACCTGTGCTACCCGGGAGCCAGAAGCGTCCATGGTTATCTTGGAAAGAACCTTAGGCTTCTTCTCCTTCTTTGTGGTGGCTAGAGATCGAGCCAAGATGGCTTCCAATCTCGATCTCGGGTCGCTCAGAACAGGAGTAGTCTTTTCAAGCTGCTTCTCCAGCCAATCGGGCATGACAGATTTTTCTTTGGGTGCCTCATGGCTGCCTTCACCCTTCTCCGTTAACTGTAAGATCTCTGCCTCTTCCTCCTTTTGAAGCTCTTCCTTTTCCTTGGCAGCATCCTCCTCCTCGTCAGAGTCTTGATAAAACACGAGGCGCTTAACGGGTGCCTTGGTGGTCAATATCTTGGTGGGATCTTCTTCTTTTGTTGCCTCTTCTTCTTTCTTCTCTTCAGTGGCCCCGGGTTCGGGGCTCTTCACAATGTGGGTTTCAGCCCCAGTGATATCCTTTGTAGGTTGCCCTTCTTGCGGCTGTCCCTCTTCACCACGTGGCGACTGTTCTACCTCCTCCCCAACATTCTTTGGCTGCTGAGCTGACTCTTCCTCGATATCTTCATCAAAGGTCTGAACAACCTCCTTATCACCCGAGCCCTCCTCTCCATCCCTGCTCTCGGAGGAGCTCGTCTCCTCTTCCTCATAGGCAACCTTGTCGATGGTTCTGTGCCCGTATTCGAGTTGCTCATAGTAATCATCGGCCTCCTGTTCGATGGGCTTGAAGCCTCACATTCGGCTCCTTGAAATCTACATTGTATTGAAGCCTCCAGGCTGACCACATTGGCGGGTTACAAAGGTGAGATGTTGTGAGGGCCTAAGCCGGGCTGCACAGGTCGCGAAGTCCATTAGGGATTCTTGGCGAAACTGGGGGAGGAGAAGACTCTGCAGTGTAGTGTAATAGCCTGGGCATAGTGGAAAGAGGCCCGAAAGCGATGCTGTCGTTGCCACATCTGTAAGGAGGTAATGGGTGCCATGGCTGGCGAGAGGAAGAGTGAAAGGGTCATGCTAGAAGAGGAGAGTCAATAGATAATTGACCGGCCCAGGAAAGGAGGTGAATGGGCGAGAGATGTCCACTACCGACGGAGATGATGCAACCATAGCTTGAGAAGCGGGCAGCGCTCCAGTCGGGGGAGGAAGGAGCAAGGGGGGCTGTGCCTCTATTGTGATCACTGTTCTCTTGAGCTTCTTGGGAGATGAGCCTCTCGTGTCCTTCGTTGCTTGTTCTGTGGGGTCCGCAGACTGTGTTGTTTCTACTTCTTTTCTCTTCTGGGGCCTGGTGACGGGGGGAGACTTGGAAGTCTCATCAGCTGATGTAGAGCGTGCGCGTCCTCCCGTGGCGGCAGCGCTCTTGAACACTTCATATGTTGAAACCACCCTGTTGCTTGAGTTGAAGCGACCGCCCGTCGACCAATTCCTTAGTCTTGAGCTATGATAGGGTACGGGTGATGGTATCAGTCCTCAACCTCTTGTTCATCGGTCGATGGAGGGATTGCGGGTCAGCAACCATGAGTACCAGTGCACAAGGGTGGACTCATCCTCCTCAAAGGCGTCGAGGCAGGAAGCGGCTACCTCCTCAGTATCTTGTCGTGCATGTAGTGCCTCAGGCGGACCTCCTTATCATCTTTACAATCCGCCTAGAAATCTTCAACATGGTACTTGTGGGCGTATGCCGGCCCTAGCGCCTTCCTGACATGGCCGTGTGGGTCCATTCGTGGGTGAGCCGTGTACCATTCAAAGTTATATTCTTTAAGTTCCTTTTCTGAGTTGCTGGCGCATTAGGATGTTTGCAGCCGATATAGGCCTTGGCCGAGGGTCATGGGATAGGGGATCCCTGCTACATGCTTTTGGCTGAAGACCGTCTGAATATGTTGGAGCTGCCGGGAAAGCTCTAGGAGAATGATCTGGTCGTTCGGGTATCTCGGCAACTTGTTCGGCCGTTCTGTGAATCCCTGGGCACGGATGTAGGTGAACTTGGGGAATTGAATGTATAAGAAGGCATACTCCTTGAGGAGTGCCCTGGCGCTGTGGGATACCCTTCTCTCGAAGTCCCCGACTATTAATCTGATAATGTGGCCTATGAAGGCATCATTGACACGGCAATATTCTTTTTTGAAGTAGCGGTACTGTAGCTGAGGGTACCGGTCAAAAGGCTTAAGCCCTCGTTTGTGATCCCCATCCAGTGCCATAAATAGCCCACTATATTGTTTCTAACCTGCCAAAGAGTATACCAGGTATGAGGTCATGTAGAACTTGTTACTTTTCTTAACATTTACGAACTGCTCGTGGAAGCAGTTGTTGATGATACTTCCCCAGTCGAATGAGATCTTAGTTTTTACATCCTCATTTCCTCGTATGATTTGCTCAATATAGTAAGCCATCCACTCCTAGAAGTAGGCGGCTGTTGGGAGGCCCATGACCCTGCTTAGCATGGTCACCAAGTCGTGATAGTCCTCGTGGAAGTCGCTGCGGAACAGCTCCTAAGGAACCTTCGCAGCGCTGCCCCATCTCTCCTTTAACCAGTAAATGTTAATTTACTTTTTGCAGCCCAATGGATTGGCATCCCATGCCGCCTGACACTGCTCCAAAGTGGGGATCTGCATGTGCGGGAACGTGGGAATGTGGAACATTTTTGTGATTCCCTCTAGAGACATGTCATCAAGGATATTCCCCTCTTTGTCCACGATTGTTCGGGTATCCATCTGGTAGGCTTCCCGGCAAGCCATCACCAATTCAGGTGCTATCAGAGACGGAGGGAAGCTGGCTGCTTTGGCAGTTCCACTTTGGCGTATTAACCAGGCATTCTTCATTTTAGGGTCCACTTTGACCCTCTGGGAGAACTCATCTATGTCCACCTGGCCTATATTGGTATCTGAGATTTCTTTCCAGTCAGTCGAGACCTTCGACTGGAGCGGCTCACCCTGAAATTGAAACTTTATTTGGTCCTTATCACCCTTTCCACGAGCGGCCCTTCCGGATTTCTTGCCCTTGTCTCTTTCGGCAGAGGCCCCTGAAGTTCCTGTGGCCGATTCTATATATCCTGCAAGCAAAGGGCAAGGTCAGCACAACAAAACACCAAGAACGTTAATGTTAGTCTGCATTGTGAGCATATCATCTAAATAACCATTCTAATGCATCATAAATTTAATCCTCAGATGATATCGGTTTCATTTTAGGGCAATTGAGCAATCCGGGCCCAGAGGGCCGGACTTCCCTAGCAGGAATGCTGCCAAGAAGGGAAAACACGACTGAAAGTTCCCGGAGACCCCTGTTGGTCAGATTTTGATGTTCTAAGAGACCCATGATGGAGAATGGCATGATTTAGGACGTGGGTCAACATTATATTTTCAATTTGAATCGATTTGGATCGATTTGGGGAGCTCCAGAGGTTTCAGGACGGAAGGCAGTCAAGGGAACGCCGCCGCCGGTGGCGGACATCTGACAGAAGTCTGGCGATAGAAGTCCGAGGGTCAGAGCCTGAGAGGCAAAAAGATGGCCGACATGAAGTGCGGTTTAGCATTTTAGACCAGACGGCATTCGGAGAACCGGGCCCCACGGGCTGGAAGCCCGCGGCGCGAAGGCCGCCGCACACTCTTTGATTACTTTGGATGGCGGCGGCGAGGAGGATACCAGAGCCCGGAAGGCGGGGAGCCGACGGAGGTTCACCGCTGAGAGATTAGTAATACGTTTCAGTGCCGACGGCGAGGAGAACTCCAGGGTCTGGCCCACGGTAGGACGCAAGGCGATAGCCGCCGGGAGGTCTTGGCAACTCACGGCCGACGGCGGCGAAAGGTTGACCGGGACCCGGGAGGCGGAACGATGCGAGGTGCAGGCCGCCACAAGGATTTGGTGATGATATGAACGGCGGCGGCGAAAGAAGGACCGAGGCCCGGGAACCGGGAAGATGGGGGATGACGGCCGCTGCAATACTTCATTTATGCTCGGGCGACGGTGGCGGCGAAAGCATCCCCGGGGTCTGGAGGCACAGAGGGTGTACCAAAAACTTAATTCCATGAAGGGGCAAAAGCGACGAAGGCGAACGGCGAAGGATGGGCTGGGAACCGGGAAGCGGGATGACGCGCCCTCGTGGCCGCCGCGAGATATACGCAGTGACCAGGCGACGGCGGCGGCGAAGGATGGGTCGGGGCCCGCCGAAGGTTAATCAATCTTTAGACGGCCAAGGAAAGGACAGGACCCGAAGGGCGGGAGGTAGATCGGATTTCGCTGCCGAGGTTAGATTTAAAGCGAAAAATGCGAAGGGCATTCCGGGGACAAAATCCCGATGACCTGGGCCCGGCTAGGGAGGTGGCTGCCGGCATGCAACTAGACGCGGGAATGGGCTGGCGACATAGGGGACCAGGCCCGAGGGGGCTAGTCGCCCTGCTTGAAGAATAGCCGCGCAACGGGCGAGCTCTGGATCGACAAGGGGGGTCATGCGATGGGTTTAGTGAATTTCTAAAACGTGGGTTTGGAGCGCGATGGGGAGTTCCTTAATTTTATCCAATTTAATTGATTGTTTATTTTAACGAAATCCACAAAACAGATCAAAACAATTGGAGGGCCAACGAGGATGGCCTACCTCCAATTCGCGAAGCGGGAAGCTGATGGGATTCACCGGCAGGGTTGACGGGGCAATGCTGATGTCGATGATCGTGATGATGTCGACTGCAGGGGACTCCAATTTAATCGCTGCTCCAATTCGCTCAAATTCGCAAGTTAAA
The DNA here is from genome assembly GCA_007258455.2 of Sequoia sempervirens. Classification (NCBI taxonomy): domain Eukaryota; kingdom Viridiplantae; phylum Streptophyta; class Pinopsida; order Cupressales; family Cupressaceae; genus Sequoia; species Sequoia sempervirens. The sequence continues at coordinate 425 of VDFB02053212.1, read as the reverse complement.
ATGACATTGGGGACCACGGTTTATATACCCCGTCGGTCATTAATGCTCGCATTTATTGCACGTACGATCGCGCCAAAAGTTGGTGGATTTCAAATTTGAGTCGGCGGCGGCGGCAGAGACTCCGGGATCTGGAAGGCGGGAAGCCGCGCAACAACGGCCGTCGTGAGAATATGCGATGACTTTGAGTAGGCGGCGATAGAATGCTTGGGGCCCGGAGGACGGGGTGTGGTGGAGAGTTCACCGCCGAGAGATTTTTCTTTTCACTATGATAGCGGCGGCGAGCAAGACCCCGGGGCCCGAAGGGCGGGTGGCCGCCGCAGGGTCGCCATCGCGGACAGCGATCCTTGGACGGAAGTTTGGACGCGGACTTCTGGATCCCGGGGCCCGAAGGAGGAGGGGCCACCCGGGAAATCCCCGAAGACCTC